>JASVEL010010760.1:0-160475 GCA_032618575.1 Nicotiana noctiflora | reverse complement strand
TTTTATTCTCAAATCACACGCTTCAAGAATATGTATCAAACGAGCTTATCAGATCTTTGACAGGTAACTTTGCTTATAAAGTGCTCCTAGCACTTTTCTTCACTACTTTTTTCCGTTATATTAATTCATTAGTTTTTCTGGAAGCTTGTTGAAATGACACCAGCCATGTCCTGTGAAGAACTATTATGGAAGTAAACATAAACTGATAAACCAACCAAAGCCTATCTGAAAATAATGTTATATATAATCTGCTTAAAACCCAGAAAAGAGTCTTCAGATGTAAATCTATGTTCCAATGTTTTACCTCAGGAATTTTATGCTGTGATTTTTCTATGTATTCTGATTTTAACGTCCACATAAGTTGAAGTTAGGGTTAAGGCTTGAAGCACTAAATTGACAGCTGTGCTTTTTCAGTGTCACTTTAGGAGCTAGCACTTAACTGAAAGCTTTAGATTCTCAGTGTCACTTCAGAAGCTAGTTCTGTAAACTAAAGATAGTGCTTCACAGAACTGTACAGCAGACAAAAGGAAAATATAAGCATACTAGATTGATAGACCTAAAGCCTAATGCCATAAAATAAAACAAACCCGGTATATGAAGCAGCCAGATGTCGGACTGTTTCTGCAATGGTATGTTGTTTCCAGCTAACTTGTTTTGCTTGTAGCATTTCAAATGCAGCAGTAAATCTTTCCGATATATGAATTTGGAGGCTCAAATTTCCATGATATGTTTCTTAAGTTAACCAAATCCTAGATCTTTGTTGTGTGCTTTTTGTTCTCATCTCCTTCTTGCTCCATTCTTCTTGTCATAAAATGTAGTACAAGTATTTCTTTTTCTTCTTATCTGTCTAAACCATTATATTATTTCTTGAAATGCAGCTGCACTGGAGAAGGAATTATGGGCCGCAGCAACTGCTAATGAGGAAATTCTGCAGACCATTCATGTAATATTTTCTAATTTTCCCAAGCTCCATGTTTCTGACGCTGCTACACTTTGTATCCCTCATCTTGTGGCAGCATTGAACTCTGGTAGCGAGGCTGCTCAGGATTCAGTATTGACCACACTATGCTTACTCAAGCAATCTTGGTCAACCATGCCGATGGATGTGTCTACGTCCCAAACAATGGTTGCAGCTGAAGCCATTCCCATATTACAGATGCTAATGAAAACTTGCCCACCAAGTTTCCACGATAGAGCAGACAGCCTGTTGCATAGCTTACCAGGTTGTTTGACAGTCACCATCAAGCGTGCAAACAATTTAAAACAGGTGATGGGAGGAACAAATGCTTTTTGTCAATTGACTATTGGCAATGGTCCATCACGACAAACCAAGGTAACAACTTTATGATTGTTGATGAAGTACAAAGGTGTTATTCTGTAATCTGTTTCACTTTTGAAACCTTTTGCTTATCATGAGATGACAGTTCTGTACTATCACAGCCTACTTCAACTATTCTAGAGTATTGTATCAAGTACTCGGAGTTCCATGGATATCTGTGGATAATCATATTAAGAACATGCAGATTGCACACCAATTAAAAGATCTCATGCTACGAATATTTCTGTGATATTTTTGTGTGGTTTCTTTTCTTTTCTTTCTTTCATTTTCATTTTGGAATTTTACTCAACTTGCAGTTTACTTGATTATATTTGTTAGAAATTTCCAACATGTTAAGAAGTGTTAATTTAGCAATGTGTTGAAGAACCTATAAATTCAGAAGCTTCTTGTCCAGGTCAGCTACATTTCATATTGACAATCCATGGTTTATGATTAGGTTATGAGTAACAGTACGTCACCAGAATGGAAAGAAGGCTTCACATGGGCTTTTGATGTACCGCCCAAGGGACAAAAGTTACATATCTTGTGCAAAAGCAAAAACACATTTGGGAAGGTAACTAGCTTTATGTTCTGGATGTTTGATGTGAAGTTTATGTTCTTTACCCATTTAACTTCCAGCTACAACATACACCAGTTTTACCAACTGCATTGCTACTTTATAGTGACAATGATATATATAAAGTGGTTTTGACGCTATGAGGTGCGTCATTTGGCAATAGGATGAGATAATAGAATGGTCACTCCTACTTAATATCACACTCACCGTTTCTGATGTATAGATTATTTTGTTTCAGAGTACTATCGGTAGGGTAACAATCCAAATTGATAAAGTTGTTAGTGAAGGGACGTATAGTGGTCTTTTCAGCCTCAGCCATGACAGCAACAAGGATGGCTCATCACGGACGCTAGAGATTGAGATTACCTGGTCCAGTAGGACGTCCAGCGAAGGTGAGTGAAGGGAAGCAAGACTGAACTGCTTGAGGACCCAAAGCCGAACCTGGACCTGGACCTGGACCTGTTAAAAGAACAATGTCTACACATTCCAGCCTAATGCAAGAGCTATTGGGGGTAAAGTCCAAGTTTTGTTGTATCTAAAAGCATTGGTACCTGTGGGGGTAACTGTAAAATAGTAAGATTTTTGCAAGCGCAGAGATGTTGATAGAGGTTCCCACGGTACAAGGTAAGTCTTACACTTAGCTTTTAAGCACCAAATTGTACAGTTTCTGCAGTTCTTAGAAATAGGAATATCAAATAGAGATGACGACGAGAAGAACGAATGATATGTTTTTCCTCTTAAATCTGTTGTAATGCTCATTCTACGTCCCAGCAGTGTATTTGTGATGCAAAGTATTAGCAAATGCCAAAGCTGATCCCTGTGCAAAGGGCCTGGCGTTAAACTTTATTAGTTTCTCTTCATGAGTACCTCTTACTCGGAAAATTTTATTTTGTGTCTCATATAACTTACACTAGTTGTATGAGACAACTTTTTGTCTCACGGTTTTGTGGACCTAGTGAGATAAAAAGGAGTCTCATACAATTACTCTCTATTGTACGAGACACAAAATAAAACTTCTCCTCCTACTCCTTTTTGACTCAATTTTGGCTACGCAGGTTTCTTTAAACCCAAATGAGCGCACTCACCGAAATGGAATAAGGCCATTCATCCTAATATAATTTAATTTTCTTGGATTTACAATTGGAACATAATTGTCATTACGACCAAAACTCAAACGATAATTGGAACAAATCTAATCTTACGCAAAGGAATCCTTTAGTTAATTAAATTATTAAAATAAACTAAACCCAAATTCAAAGAATTGATCAAAACCAGTAAATTTCATCATTGCCTCAAGGTAGAAAACGAACAGTTGGGAGAGAGAATCTGGAAGTTTCTTTCATTGTTGAATACCAATGTACAGCTCAAAAATCTAACTGAATAAGACATATGACTCTATATCTATACAATGGGCTTGACCCGAGACCTTTTTTGTATCAGAAAATTACATTGGGCCCTCTAATATACTCTAATATGTTGGTACATAAATAAGACATGTTGCTACACTATAATGGGCCTCAATCAGCTGGTCTGAATTTGGGCTTCCGGCTAGAATTCATTATGTCAACACCCCCCCGCAAGTTGGACGAGGATAGAACGCCCAACTTGGACAGCAACCCATGATGGACACCACCAGTGAGGGGCTTGGTGAACAGGTCGGCTAACTGAGCTGTAGTAGGCACATGAAACAGCTGAATGTCCCCAGCAGCAAGTTTGGTACGGACAAAGTGGCAGTCCACTTCTATGTGCTTAGTGCGTTCATGAAAAACAGGATTACGAGCAATATGTATAGCGGCCTGATTATCACAAAAAACAGGCACAAGAGAAGCAACAGAGACAGACAGATCATCAAGCAAGCGGGCAACCCAAGCAAGCTCTGCAACAACCTTACTAACAGCCCTGTATTCGGCTTCTGCAGAAGAAAGTGAAACCACTGGTTGCTTTTTAGACTTCCAACCAATGAGGGAACCCCCCAAGAAAATGCTAAAACCAGTAACGGATCTTCGTGTGTCCGGGCAAGCTGCCCAATCACTATCACAATAGGCAGTAAGTGAGAAATCAGAAGAGTCTTGAAAGAAAACCCCCATGTCAGATGTGCCTTTCAAATACCGCAGAAGATGAAGAGCAGCAGCCATATGAGGAACCCTTGGAGATTGAAGAAATTGGCTCAAGTGTTGGACTGCAAAACACAAGTCAGGTCTGGTGTGCGTAAGGAAATTGAGCTTTCCAATTAAACTTCGAAACTGCTCAGGTTTAGGTAACAGATCACCAACACCAGCCTTAAGTTTCTGAGTGAGATCCAAAGGAGAGATAACAGGAGCAGCCTCAGAACAGTTATACTCCAGAAGAAGATCAAGGATAAACTTGTGCTGATGGAGAAGTAAACCAGTAGGAAAATAGGACACTTCAATGCCCAAGAAATAGTTCAAGGTACCCAAGTCCTTGATCTTAAATTGACCATCCAAAAAGACTTTTAAAGCAAGTATCTCATCCTCATCATCACCCGTTAAAATAATGTCATCAACATATACAGCCAACAACACAATAGAAGAAACAGAC
This sequence comes from Nicotiana noctiflora, assembly GCA_032618575.1. Classification (NCBI taxonomy): domain Eukaryota; kingdom Viridiplantae; phylum Streptophyta; class Magnoliopsida; order Solanales; family Solanaceae; genus Nicotiana; species Nicotiana noctiflora. Next base: position 156,021 of record JASVEL010010760.1, on the reverse strand, counting down.
TTTTTGATAAAAAGAGAATAATCATTCAGAGAATGTGTGTAACCCCTGGAGCACAAGGCAAAAGACAACTTAGCATACCACTGCCGAGAAGCCTGCCTAAGCCCATATAAAGATTTTTAAAGTTTGCACACCAAAGGAGATGATGAAGAAGAAGAAGAAGAAGAAGCAGAAGAAGCAGACAGACCAGGAGGCAATTTCATGTACACCTCCTCATCTAGGTCACCATGTAGAAAAGCATTATTCACATCAAGTTGGAAAAGAGGCCACCTCTTCTTAACTGCCACCGCCACCAGACATTTAATAGTGGAAAATTTAATGACAGGAGAAAAAGTTTCAGTAAAAATCCACTCCCTCTACTTGAGTATCTCCTCGTACCACTAACCTAGCTTTATATCTCTCAACACTACCATCAGCTCTATATTTGATTTTATATACCCATTTGCACCCAATAGGTTTCTTACCTTCAGGTAATTCAACAATCATCCAAGTATTGTTGGTTTCAAGAGCCTCAAACTCCTTTTTCATGGCTTCTTGCCAAGCTGGAATTGAAACAGCTTGATGATAGAATTGTGGCTCAAAGGCAGCACTATTAGCAGAGCACTGTACTATAGAGGATAAAGAACTGGAGCTAGCCAAGGAGGAAGGAAGGTCACAAACATAATCAGCAAGATGGGTAGGAAGTTGATGAGTTCTAGTAGATTTTCTAGTAGATTGGATAAGGGAGGAATGTGTCTGGACAGGAGGAGTAACTAAGGGAGAAGAAATAGGAGAGAGAGTAGAAGTAGAAGGAGAAGAAATAGGAGAATGAATAGAATCGGAAGGAGGACTTGGGGAAGCAATAGGAGCAGGGGAAGATGTTGAGGGAAAGGAGACTAAATCAGTGGAATCAGAGAAGTCAACATGAGCAGGGGAAATAGAAGGTGAAGGATCAATAGAGGAAAGTGTAGAGGTATCAAAAGGAAAGATGTGTTCATGGAATATGACATCCCTGGAAATAAAGACTTGCCTATTAAAAAAGTTAAGCAACTTGTAACCTTTCTTACCAAGAGGATACCCAAGGAAAACACAAGGTTCAGCCCTAGCTTGCAACTTATTCCTATGGCATTTGGGAATAGTATGAAAACATAGACAACCAAATGTTCTGATGTGTGAGTAGGAAGGGGGAGAACCATAGAGTAATTCAAAAGGAGATTTATTCTGGAGGAGCTTGGATGGAAACCTGTTGATAAGATAGGTAGCAGTGAGGACACACTCCCCCCAAAATTTGAGAGGTAATTTGGACTGAAAAAGTAGGGCCCTAGAAGTTTCAAGCAGATATTTATGCTTCCTTTCAACTACACCATTCTGTTGAGGTGTATATGAGCAACTAGTTTGATGCATTATACCTTGATCCCTAAAAAATTGAGTAGCAAGATTACTGGAACCAAGTTCTAGTGCATTGTCAGTCCTAACAGATTGAACTTTGGTAGAAAATTGGGTATGGACCAATGCAATAAATGCTTTAAGCAAGGGGAATGCATTGCTTTTAGAACCCATAAGATGTGTCCAAGTTGCTCTAGAGAAGTCATCAACTATCGTAAGAAAGTATTTAAAACCATTGTAGGTGGGAGTAGAGTAAGGTCCCCAGGTGTCAACATGAATTAGTTGAAAAGGATGGGATGACTTAATGATACTATCACGGAAAGGAAGTCTGGACTGCCTAGCCATAGGACAAATAGAACAAACAAAAGATTGCTTTGAAGAGAAAGTATAAGGGATACCAGAGATGTCTCTTAGTCTAACAAAAGGAATATGACCAAGTCTTTGATGCCATAACACCTCCTCTTTATTGATGTCAGAATGATTTTTACAATGCATGGTAGATGGAATGCATATAGAGGAAGAATCAGAAACAGAACATGGGTATTTACAATGTGAAACAACATTGGAAACAGAAGGTAAAGTATCAGATACTGAAGTATAGCTTTGTGAAGCAGAATCACTAGACTGAGAAGGAGTCATCAGAAGCCTGTAAAGTCCATGCTCCAATTTACCAACTTCCAGTGGCCTCTTCAGTGAAGGGGCCTGTAGGATACATGAAAGTGAAGTAAATTGAACCATGCCATGAAGTTGTATGACTAACTGAGAAACAGAAATAAGATTATAGTGGAAAGTGGGTACATAAAGGACATGATGCAAAGTGAAAGCAAACAACTTAAGAGAACCTGTGCAATTTACTTTCACCTTATAACCATTGGGAAGAGTAACAAGATAAGGAATAACTAGAGGTTGAATGTTGGAGAGAAGATCTTTGTGTGAAGTCATGTGATGTGTGGCTCCAGAATCTAAAATCCAACTATATTCAGCTACTCTACTTAACAGAGATGCACTATAACGCACTTCTACACAAGCAGTCAAAGGAACATTACCAGCAAAATTTGCAGATGCCATAAGATTTGTCTGAGAAGATGGAGATTCAGACACATGAGTGTGTTGCAACATAGACATGAGCTGAACATATTGCTCCTTAGTAAGTCCAGGTACCAAAGAACCACCCTCATTCTGATTAGGAGGTGCAGAGGTATGTGACTCAGTGCTAGAGGTTATGTTAACCTCGGCATTTGCAACCATCTTCCTACCTTTAGTGAACTTGAAAGTAGGTGGAAATCCATGCAACTTATAACACTTCTCAATTAAATGACCACTCTTTTTACAGTATTTGCAAAACTGAGTTGCTCTACTTGAATCAAAAGATACTTTCTGAGAGTAGTTCCTCTGAGGTTGTGATGGCTGAGAATGGTGAAGTGATGTTGCATTGAAAGAAGCTGACTCGGTGTTGAATTGAGAGGAAGAATTAATCTGCCTTTGTCTCTCATCCTGAAGGAGAATGTTATATGCACTGTCCAAGGAAGGAGGTGGCTGCATCATAAGAATATTACTCCTAACACTGATGTAAGTGTCGTTCAGCCCCATGAGAAACTGATGCAGCCTATCCTCTTCCTCCTCCTTCTGGATACCAGCCTTAGCAGCACATGTACAAGTGCTACCATGACTAGTACGCATGACTCTTAGTTCATCCCATAACTTCTTCAACTTGTTGAAATAAGAGGCAATGTCGAGAGAACCCTGATTAGTGGAAGCTAGCTCTGTCTTAATCTCAAAGACCTTAGTCCCATTTACAGTACCGTATCTCCTATTTAATTGTTTCCATATGTCTTCAGCTGTTTCAGAGTACTGAACGCTCTCAGCAATACTGGGAGACAGGGAGCTAATTAACCAGGAAATTACCATGTTATTACATCTATCCCAATGCTTAGACTCGGGTGAATTAGGGGAAGGTCTAGGCACGGTACCATCGGTGAATTCAATTTTATTTCTAGCAGATAAGGATACAATAATACTCCTTTTCCATCCTCCAAAACCAGACCCTGAGAAAGGTACGGGAACTAAGGAAAGACCAGGTATATCGGAAGAGTGAAGAAAAAAAGGACTTGAGGGCTTAGGGTTAAATTCAAGCTGTTCAGGACCACCAGAGGTACTGCTGATATCATTATTAGTCGGAGTCATGGCAAAATAGTTGATTAGCAGAAAAACAACAACACACCCAAACCCTAGCACACAAATTGAGAGAGAAAAGTACAAAATTACCGGAATTTTCACAACCGAAAAACCACAGCCTTCTAGAATGAAGAATAAGCAGCAATTGACCTTAGCAATTACGATTTCCTTTGAACAGCGAAAGAAATTCCCAAAACAGCAAAAAAAATCAGTCAAAGTAGAAACAGGTAACATCGGAGAGGAGAGGACAACGAGATCAAGTAAGATCGCTGCTCTGATACCATGATAATATGCAAAGAATCGATCAAAACCAGTAAATTTCATCATTGCCTCAAGGTAGAAAACGAACAGTTGGGAGAGAGAATCTGGAAGTTTCTTTCATTGTTGAATACCAATGTACAGCTCAAAAATCTAACTGAATAAGACATATGACTCTATATCTATACAATGGGCTTGACCCGAGACCTTTTGTATCAGAAAATTACATTGGGCCCTCTAATATACTCTAATATGTTGGTACATAAATAAGACATGTTGCTACACTATAATGGGCCTCAATCAGCTGGTCTGAATTTGGGCTTCCGGCTAGAATTCATTATGTCAACAAAACCCAAATTACTAAAATGATTAGAAGAGGTTAAAACCCATTTACGGGAAGGGAACACTTGGAGCATATCGAACATGAAAAGATAGGATAAATGGTCAAGATACAATCCAAAAATTTCAATGTTTATGTACTAACTATAATAAAATAGTACCATTTTCGACTTGTTTCCTATTTTTATTCGTTTAAATAAATTGAATATATACACCAATTTTTTCTTTTACGCAATCGCCAATGTAAAAGCAAAGATACTACTCCTACTTCTACAAACATCCGCACATGCCCAGTCATTGACGTTGGTCTCTTTTGCACGTGCGATGGAAACTCAAGTGGGGTCCATTATCTTGCTCAAAACGGCTTCTGCAGGTACATGAATATATCCTGAAGCGGCGACATCTCATAACAGCCCTGGAACTGAGAACCTAGCAAGCTGTTATCTCCGACGCCCGGGATGGCGTCCATGTAATTAAATTGAAGGTCGAGGGCAGTCTTCTCCCAATCGCTCAATCTCGGCTCGCTTTGAACTTCTCTCTCACACGTGAATTCCGGCGAAAGCACCTGCTCCGTGCAGCTGGAATCAGTGTGAAGCTTCGGCAGAGAATCTGATGAATCGAAGTACATAAAGTCACTGTAAACCTGCGACGGCCTTGTCGAGTTCGGTAACTGCAGAATCTCCGGCTTCACATCCACCTCGCTCGCCGGCGGCGATATTCCGACATTCAATTTTCGACTATTCAATTGGTTCTTCTCCATTGTACCCTTCTTATTGTATATTCGGCATAAAACCCAATCGTCTAGCTGTCAACAAAAAAAGAAACAACCATTGGATCAGTCAAAAAATCAAATCACAATGGTCGAAAAAATCTCAATCTAAAATCACACTCACTTCACTCTCTTGATAGGCGATAAGAACAAATAATAATTTCCTATAATAACAAAGTTAAATACAGTACTAAATCAAAAGTCTAATTTGGTTTATTTACCCACCCTTAAGCTATTGTTCTTGTTACGAGCAGATCGATCAACATGAGCAAGCCGATATTCGTGCATAATCCAATTCGTCTTTTCTCCTTTTGGAGCTTTGCCTGCGTAAAATACCAGAGCTTTCTTAATTCCGACAGGCTTCGGATGACCAATCGGCTTATCTGCACCCGTCGCCTTCCAATATCCATTTCCCGCAGCTCGATTTGGCCGTGAACCGTTCGGATATTTCCGATCTCGCGGTGAAAAGAAATACCACTCTTTCTCCCCATATAACGCCAAACCTAAAAACACACAAAAAAAAAAACCTAAATTAATTAAAAAACACACAAAAAGTTCCAGCTTTGGGAAACTAAAATTCTTCGTTATTATCAAAAACAGAAATGAATCATTTGCAGGAAATTACCAGGGAGATCCCATGGGTCGTACTTGTACAGGTCAATTTCAGCAATAATCGGGACAGCAATCGACTGCGACGCACATTTTCGACATAGATAGTGCATCACAAGCTCTTCATCAGTTGGATGAAATCGGAATCCAGGAGGCAATTGCAATTCCACCGCTGCCATTCTTTTACAATGATTTTGACTAGCTGTATTTGTGTATTTATTTTTCTTTTGATTGATAGGTAGAGTGTGTAGATAACTGATTACAGTGAGAGGCGCTCTGAAAGTTGAAACTTGCAACACAAGAGGGAGAAGGGAATATATAGGAGGAGAGAAGGACACGTGGCTAGAGAAGGCTGCGGGTTCTAGAATAAACGTGTGTGATATAATGAAAAAAAAAAGGTAAAATAAAATATGAAAATAAAAAAGGAGGACACGTGTCATCGAGTTAAGCGTGAGTTTAGAGCTGTGGATAACCAATATGGGGTGGGTTTGCTGGGATTTTGTCACTGCTTACGCATTGAGATTTGGATGGAAGCGTTAGAAGAGAAGGTACGTGGAAATAGTGTTAAGGGGAGGGAGTAAAAGCTTAGTGAGGTGGAGGTACATTCAGGGATTGACTTGACTAAGTTTTTTTTTTTTTTTTTTTGGTAAAACAAAGATAATATATTAATAAAATTTAAATGCGTACAGAAGTTTGATGCCTATATGGCATACTATTACAAACTATAGAGTACTGATTAGTATTAATTATATTTGTCATGGTCCTCCTAATGGATTTATCATCATGACAATCATGCACTCCTATTACATTTATATCCGTTTTACTAGTTCCAAACTTGTCAGCTTCAAAATATTCCTTTACAAAAAGAGGAACACTATCAAATATTACTGGAAAATTTTTTTCTTCAAAATTGTGTCCCTTTTTAGCCAAATGGTCTGCTACCATATTCTGTCCCCTGTACGCATGATTGATGACTGGCTTACCTAGCAGATCTAGATAATACCTGCAATCAACTATTAAGTTAGATAACTCAATATTGTTAGATTTTAATAAAAGTAGAAGTCCATGTGCATCAACTTCTATTTCTATGGGTGTTAAATGAGATGTATAAGCTAATTTTAAACCATGTAGTAATGCGTACAATTCAGAGAAAATAACTGATATTTTAGGACAAGAAGCAGAAAATCCTATTATCCATTCAGCGTCAGAATTTCGAATAACTCCTCCTATGCCTGCTCCATTTTTTGAAAAAGCTCCATCAGTATTAAGCTTAAAGAAATTTTTATGAGGTGGTTTCCAAGTAATATCTAATCTAATTTTAGTAGTAATCTTAGTTTTGAAATTATACGAAGTTAAATAAGTAAACTCTGCCGCCTGTTGTTTAATTAATAAATGGGAAATGGAGTTGTACTTTTTTTCGAAAAAGTTATTATTACGAGTAATCCAGATATTCCATAATGTATAGGCCAGAAAAGTTTGGTGATTTATAGAATATGGAAATAAAACATTCTTATTGAAAAGTATTTCCCTAACCCAAGTATGTGGATTTTGTATATGGAGTACAGCTTCAATTTGTTTTTCGAAACCTAAAATTTGCCATAGTCGGAGGTACATTCAGGGATTGACTTGACTAAGTTATCATCACTTTTAGAAGAGTTAGAACCAAAATGTTGGTAGCTTCCGTGAACTTATTTTCTTTTTAGTTCGTATAAAAAAGAATAATTATTTTTTTTATTTAGAAACAATTTATCTGTATACAATGATTTATAGCCACACAAAATATATGTGTCTCATTTTATACTAAAAGATCAAAAGTCTTCTCTCTTTTCTTAAACTTCATGCCTAATTAAATGAGTTCACATAAATTGAAACGGAGAAAATATTATTTTGGACTCAAAAAGGTACAAATAAATCTAAAAAAAAGTGACTATAATATATATAACGCCAAAAGATCTGGCGCTATATAATAACGATAATTGCACCATTAATATATATAGCGCCAAGTTTTTTGGCGTTATATACTGATACACTACTATAGTGCCAGAAAACCTGGCGATATATCCCTTAATAAAAAACCCTCCGTCTTCTTCGCCCGTCGCCTTCCTTCTTTAATAGTTTACTCCCACCCTTGGTCCCTCACTATAAACTGTCCGCCACCATAAAAAAAAGACATTTTGTGTAGAAAAAATATATAGCCACAGGACCTCAAAAATATCGAGCCCGGAAGCCGTACGTAAGTAATTTGTATAATTAAACTATTAAAAAAATATGAATTTAAATTAGAAAAAAACATAACTATTAGTTTGGTGCCACTAGGCCTAAAAAATATGGAACCCGGAACCCATACGTAAGTAATTTGTACAATTAAATTATTAAAAAAAATATAACTATTAATGATAGTTTGGTGCCATTAGGCTTCAAAAATATCGAGTACGTAAGTAATTTGTACAATTAAGTTAATAAAAAATATAAATTTAAATTATAAAAAAAATAAATAATTATTAATGATAATTTGTACAATTAAGTTATTAAAAATTATGATTTTATAGTTGACGACATGGATGCGCTTATACATTCCAGCCCTTTGACGTCGGATCTATTGGCCCTAATACCCAGCATAGATCTGAGTATATCTGGGAGGGACAATTCCTTACAAAGACTTTCCGGGCTAGGAGAGTGGATCTACTATGGGAGTTTTAAAGTCCTTCCTGCATTCTACATCCCCGCGTGGACCATCACCTGGAGAAGAATGGGATTTATCAGATTATTAGGATTGGCCGGATATAACTCGACTATGCTTTGATGATGGCCATGATTGAGTGGTGCGACCGGAGACGCACACTTTCCATCTGCCCATTGGCGAGGCCACCATTACACTCCAGGATGTTATGGCCTGTCTGCTGATGGCTTGCTTGTTTTACTCCCTGCGAACATGAGATATTATCCGCGGGAGGCATATTGTGATATGTTGCACATGCTCACTGGTTTCATGTCGGATGACCAAGAGGTAGCGTTTGGGGTCAGTCGCATACAGTTAGTCTCCATTAGAGACCACCTGGTGCAGATCACCTCGTACTTTACATAGACATGAGTGTCGTTTATGGATATTACATGGTGACAATGCGAAAAACCATCAATTGCTGGTTTAAACGCCCAGAACATGTAATTGAATATATATTCTGGTTTACCTGCACTTCACTCAAGCTTCCACTCAACAATCGTCCCGAGGTTGAAATACTGTAGTGCATCCATGTACCTAGACAGATCTGCAAATGACTTATCCCAGTTGCCATACACTATTTCAAACGCTCGTTTGCACCCGAAAATGCCTTTCTTTTAGTAATGGTATGGTCATGTTCTTTCTGGACTGATGTAATGCACTCTTTGATTTTATACCTTATGGACTGTTCAATGTGTTGAATAAGAACAAGAGAAATCAAGTCAATATCCAAGTTGAAGTGATTCCCGTTGAATGTGTCCATTTCGCATGTGTGAGTAGGAATGTATTTATCCACTTTCCACATACTCGTCTTCTTCTTGATCGCACGCAACATCCAATTACATGGCCAAAATCACCTGCGGCAAACAACCTTGTATACCGTCGGACTTGACTCTGATACCTGCATCTCATGACACTCTTTTACGTTGTGCATTTTACAAGCCCTGCTTAGGTGCGCTTTATCAGGAAAAAACATCACCTTTACAAGCATTATTGGTCTAGACTCATCCCACATTGTTGTCTGGATTTCATCAAAATCCCTTGTGAGAGCTTTCATATCTGGTACAGTTGGCAAGTTATCAATATAAGGAATCTCTCTTGAATGAAACGGCACTTCGGACTCATACACTCTTCGTCTATGGGGGTCTCTCTTCAAATCAGGTCCTTCCTCCTCATCTTCTGCATCACCATCCTCACGAGCAAAGGGTGTCTCATCAACGGATTCATCTGCATTGTTATCATTGTGAGCACATGATTTTTGCATCTGCCAGTTCCCGATGTAATACATCATTTTCAGGGAATTGAGTGAGTTCAACTTGCTCGTTTTCACTGCACAACCAACAAAAATATAAGCTACTAAATTAATAAATGATTTCGATATTTTGCGTAAACCACTTCACTTACAAGTCGTAATGTGATGAAATTTCATGATGGACATTATCAATTAGGTGATGACTACCGGATGGGCCACTTGTAAAATTCATATCCGGCCTGTACCCCTTATTAAATATGTGAGCGCTAATACAAATTCAGTATAATAAAAATACACATAATGAAAATTGAAATTTACCACTCATCTTGTGAGTTATGGAAAGCAGAGCATAATTATTTTCTCGCTGCGCATTCACCGGCGGTAATAAGTTTAAATCAAAGATAACTCTTTCATCCGGAACTTGTTCGGCAAAAACTGTTCCAGAATAACCACCCGATGACTGGGGGTTATCTCTACTACGCACAACCTCATTTTTTGGAATGTCTTCAACCTTCATGTACATCTCTAACATTATGATTACAAGAAAATCCTGACATTCGTCCGGAGTCCTAAAAAAATCACGTAAAGTTTCATCATCGTCGATGTTAAACTCCGAGTAAAAGAAACCCCTTGCGAAGTGATGGAATACGGATATCTTCCGGTTACTTTAAGTATCACCGAACGTTTCCTCACACTCATTTATTTGCATAACAGCGATATCAATGTATCGTACTCTATTGTTAGTGGCAATTTAACATGACACTTAGCAGGTAAACTGTAGCCCACAGAGTTATTCTCCGTTACAACCTCACCACCCCAATATAATGAAACTTTTATCCTACGCTCTTTAGACATAATGAAAAATATGTTGTAGAATTTAACAACAACAGACGTTTCAACAAGAGCAACAAGAGTTAAAAAAATTTTTGAATGCATTTCTATGCGATTCTAACCTCTTTATATAGAAAATGGAGAGCCGAAAAGATTTTTTTTACATATATAGTGTCTAATAAGTTGGCACTATACGCTTTTGAATTGTTGCACTCTGCTATTATTGATGGGATCAGGAAAAAAAGGGTATAATGCCAGGTTTTCTGGCACTGTATCACTGTGTCAGTATAATGCTAGAAAACCCGGTGCTATATATTAACGGTGCAGTTACCATTATTATACATAGCTAGGTTTTCCGGCGTTATATATATTATGGTCACTTTTATTTTATACTTGTTTGTGTCTTTTGAGTCCAAAATAATAATATTTTGGTTCCGGACTTACTTTTAGAATGGCAAAACATCATGGGGCCTCTCTTTAATTTGTTTTATTTTAGTTTATTTGTTTGTGATTTCTCATAGGTTATTTATTCCTTTTGTGAGATTTTGCTTGATTTTACTTAGCTGGTGTATATGGAAAAATATGTTTATATTAAATGATCGTATGAGGAAGTGACATGTCGAGTCGAATACAGAAGATAGATGAACCCGAAGGCAACGATCCCGTCTGATATCAAAAAGAATGACACTCCTTAAGGTGAAATAAATATCTGCCACTTGGTAGCGCTTGATGAAGAATATCCTATAGGCAGAATAGCCTAAATAGCACTTATACTAGTGCCTCTTTGTCATCCCAGTCCCCTAACTTTGCATTTTGCCAATTAAACACTTATACTCGTTCAAATCGTATATAATAAACGCTTATGATAGGAGGCTGTCAGTGCATGTAATACAATCTCATACAAGTAGGATGCCATATCATTACTAATGCCACATAAGAAAATAAACGATTGACTTTATCTTCATTTTTCCCCCTACTCCACCATTTCTTCTCCTTATCGCCAACAATTCTACCATTGTCATTGCCGAAAAATTCCTCCGGCCACTAGAAAACACCATTAAAATTTGGAGATCACTCTTCATTCTCCATTGATTTCTTATTATTGACAAAAAACACACTTCATTCTTAAATAAACTAAACAATTTATTTTGGCGCATTTACGATTTCTAGGTATTTACTTTGTTACATTTTTCTATCATTCTATCCCATCTCCCTTTCTCTAAATGCAATACTTATAAGTTATAACTCATAAATTTGAGCCTTGCGCAACATTTCAATCTTGAAAAATGTTAGCTAAACAATTTTTTTTCTTTCAAAAAAGCAGATTCGCTTCTTCATTAAAATCGAACCCATCCTTTGCCCTTTAGAAAAGTGTTATCTAGAAATTACAAAAAAAATTATCTGTTGGATGAGAATATATAGGTTCAAGGTAAAATAATTTTTGGGTAAAAATTGGGAGGGAGAACGGGAAAGGGAAGGAGGGTGCAAGTGGGGTGGGGGACGGGATGGGGAACGCAGAGAAAAAGAAATAGAAATGGGAAATGAGTTTTAGGGAAGAACATGTGCAGGTAGCAGGTAGTTTGGGGGGGGGGGGGAACGGGAAGGGGAAGAAAGAAATAAACATGAGAGATGCTGCGTTTCGGGGAAGAATGGGAAGGGGTTTAATTTACTTTTTTAAAATTTTACATTTTTTATTTTTTTATTTTTTTCTCTTTAGTTCAATCATTTCTTAGGCTAATTTTTTATGTTCACGCTCGTTGCACGCGTGAATTACATGCTTGTTGTCCAACTCATCCATAATGCTGCCACATATGATCAGTCAACCATTAGAGGGGTTTAAAATACAAATTTTGATAAAGTAAAAGAGTTTGGATAAAAACAAATTAAGTAAAAGGACTGGGATGACAAAGTGACACAAATATAAGTGCCATTTAGGCTATTCTGCCCATCCTATAACATTAAGTACACAACCCGTTATAAAAAATATGAAATTCAATGCCTACCGTTACACACTCTTCAATGGCCATCACAATTGACATTAAAGAGGGGATTGATCCTTGGACCTTGTTCCCTAGGTACAACTATAAATAATGAGCTTTATTACCATTATGGACAGGAATTTTCTGGCAATTCACGCTACATTTTATTCAAAGCTCAGTATTATTTTTATCTTCTTGTTTACTGATATAGTTGCTATTGTGCCCGGAAGTCCTGCTATCGGAACTACTATTTTTGCTATTTTATCTCCATCTCAAGCCTAAGTATCATATTTTTATCTAATTCATCTATTATTTTAGGATCAAATTAATTCACTTGTCTATAAACCGCGTATAAATTCAATTGCACCATTTTACGGGTAAACAGTTTGGCGCCCACCATGGGACTTAGATAGTTGTGTAATTAAGTTGGTCATTGCCTCTTTTACTAACGTATTTTATTATTTGTTCTTAGAGGAAAATCATTAGATAATGGTGTTAACAACCCACACAACCTCGAGGCCCAAGGAAATCATCCTCGACACGAGCATTCAATCAATGATACCTGTAGTGGGGAACATGGCCACTCCGATCCATGAAAGGTGGTACCCGCGACATTTTTGAGAGGTAACTCTTGATGATGCTGAAGAACAACACGTCATCGAAGGCCATTTTAGGTCATCTCACACGGCATGATAAGATTATGACATAACTGAAGCATGTGTTATCGGGTGCTTCCAATAACACAAATGGACGAGATCTAGTTCCTCCCGGTGCTCCCATATTTTATACAATGTAAAGGGTCGAAAACAACACCGCGAAGGGCGAGGACAACTTTGATAAATCCGGGGGAAACAAATCTGAACATAACAATGAGAGAGATCTCTTCAAAAATGAACTCATACATTTTATAAAGGAAGTGAATGCCCGCATGTACCAAATTCCGGGCGCACCACCAGTGTTGAAGGGGCTATACTCAAAGAATTACACACAACTTCCATACAAACCAAGCGCGATACAAAAATTGATTCCAAAATAGTTTAAAATTTCTGATACGCTGAAATATGATGGGACTTCAGATCCTTAGGAGCATATCACTACCTATACATCGACAGTGAAGGGAAACGATTTAGCTCCCCATCAGATTGAATCAATTTTGCTGAAGAAATTCGTTGAGACCTCACGAAGGGAGCCTTGACTTGGTATTTGCTTTGCCCAAGCATTCCATAGATTCCTTCGAGGTGCCCATGAATTCTTTCATTAAGGCCCATGCCAGGGCCAGAAAGGTACAGTCCCGAAAGGTCGATATATTCAGCATTGCACAAGGAGAGTACAAGTTGCTACAAGAGTTTGTAACCCGATTCCAAAAGGAAAAGGATGTTGCTACGGGTTGTTCCGATGAATAGGCGGCTGAAGCATTCACCAAAGGTTTGAATCCTCAAAGTTCCGATGCTTCTTGGAAGTTGAGAGAAAGTCTGCTCGAGTTCTAAGCGACAAATTGGGTGGATGTTCACAACCGATACAAGTCAAAGATATGGATGAAAGATGATCATCTCAATTTTTTGACACTAGTTAATGGTTGGGACCAGGAGAAGAGTAAAGAGAAATAAAAAGATTATTTCGACACGAATCGATGGTCTTCAAGGAGCCGGTCTTTTCCCTATGAATGGGTTGAAGAACGCGAAAGAGGTTTTCGATCGATAGATAGGTTCGTTACCGATAGAAGAACTGATCGCAGCCGTAACAAGAGGTCGTTGCTGGAAAAGGAAACATCTAGTTCTTGAGATTCTTCCTACCCCGGACTTTCAGAATATAACTTCAACGTCAGTAGTAGAGTTGGTGTCACTATGAGGAATATTAAAGAAGCACAATTCTCGAAGCCAATGAAATTCGATCCCAGCTAAAAGGATCCTAATTCATGGTGCAAATATCACGGGACGAATGGTCACCGGACCATGGACTACCGGCATTTACATGAAGAGGTCGCAACACTGCTAAAAATGGCCATCTCACGAAATTATTAAGTGATCATGCTAAATATAGTTACGGTTATCATTGTGACAATGTAAAGCCCTCAAATGTAGGAGAAGATCCCCCACGCCGGACGATCAACATGATTTTTTGGGGAATGAGATTAACATGTTTACTTTCTAGATAGAAAAACAGACGAAGATATTGGTAACCCACACCAAGAGACTCGGAGGAGTCGTTGAAGATGATATCACTTTCACAGAGGAGGACAAAGGTGGATTGTTGTTACCGCACAATGATGCTTTGGGTAATCTCTCTAAATGTTAGATTTTAAAATTAAATGTGTTCTGGAATATCCTGGGAGTTCGGCCAATATTATACAATGGAGGGTGTTGGAGCAAGCCAAGTTCACCTGAAACATCATTTCGACCATAGAAATCCTCGCCGGATTTAACCTAGCAAGAGTGACAACCCGAGGAGAGATCCCGTTGCCCACGAATGCCGAAAGGGGTGATAAAAATGACCCTTTTTTAGGTAGTGGATGGTTATATAGGCTACAACATTATCCTGGGAAGACCATGGTTGCATGAGATGAAGGTTGTGTTGTTGAAATATCACTAGCTGCTGAAATTCCTGACTCCCAAGGGAACTAAACAAATAAGAGGTAACCAACCAACAACAAGGGAGATTAATGTAATTTTCGTCTCCATTAGCAAAGGGAAAGAGCATGTGACATAGCAATTAGAGGAACCGGTGCCTGATCCCGAGTCAAGCAAAGTCAGCTAGAGGGAAGAGCGTTAAACTCTTATCAGGTGCCAATGTATATACAGGTACCAGAAGAGACAAGCACAATAAAATTCATAATGGAAGAGCTTGATCAAGTCGCATTATTCGAAAAATTCTTGGAGAGAAAAAGCCACTTTGGGATAGGACTGTACCCCGAGCTAAGGTTTGGAATTATTGAATTTCTTAAATTTAACGTCGATTGTTTTGCGTGGTCGCATGCAGATATGATAGGTATCCTGCCAGAAGTGGCTGTACAGAAGCTGAGCTTGGATCCTAGCATCCCTCCGGTAAGATAGAAAAAATGACCTATTGCCGAGGCCAGAAATAAATTTGTCAAACAAGAGGTAATTCACATACTTGATATCGATTCAATCCGAGAGGTAAAGTATCCAGACTAGCTAGCTAACGTAGTAGTAGTTCCAAAGAAGGAGAATAAATTTTGCATGTGCGTAGACTGTAAGGACTTAAATAAGGCGTGCCCAAAGGACTCGTTCCCATTTCCAAACATTGATCAAATGATTGATGCAATGGTTGAGAATGAGATAATGAGTTTCCTAGATGTTTAATCTAAGTATAACCAAATTAAGATGAACCTAGAGGATCATGCAAAAACTTCGTTCATAATGAATTTCGACAAATATTGCTATAATGTGATGCCCTTTGAGCTAAAAATGCCGGAGCCACTTACCAGCGGCTCGTAAACAAAATGTTTGGAAAACAAATAGAGAAAACCATGGAAGTTTATATAAATGATATGCTTGTTAAGTCCTTGAACGCACGTGATCATCTTAAACACTTGCAAGAAACTTTTGAAATTCTAAGGAAGCATAACATGAAGATTAACCCGAATAAGTATGCGTTCGGGGTCAGCTCCGACAAGTTCCTGGGATTCCTGGTGTCACAAAGAGGGATTGAGATTAACCCCGATAAATCAAATCCATCGAACACATACCGGACCAGCTATCAAGCGTAAAAGAGGTTTAAAGGATCACGGGGAGATTGGCCACTTTGAGTAGGTTCATTTCCCAGTCTTCAGAGAAATGCCACTAATTTCTTCTCGCTACTCAAAATGAAGAACAACTTCGAATAGAACCCGGAATGCCAGTAGGCTTTGAAGGATTTGAAAAGGTACTTGTCAAGTCCTCTATTATTATCGAAGCCGGAGGAAGGCAAAAAATTGTTAATCTACCTAGCAATCTCCGAGGTAGCGGTAAGCTCCATTTTAGTTCGTGCGGACGAAGTCACGCAATCTCCCATTTATTACGTTAGAGAATTTTAACGGGAGCAGAAACTCATTACCTACATTTGAAAAAGTTGGCCTTAGCCCTCGTAGTCACCGCTCGGAAGCTAACACCTTATTTCTAGTGTCACCCGATAGCTGCAGTGACCACCTTTCCCCTACAGAATATACTTCAAAAACCTAAACTTTCGGGTAGGCTAGCCAAATGGGCCATCAAAATGAGTGAATTTAACATGAAATATAAGCCTAGGACTACAATTAAGTCACAAATTTTGGCCGACTTTATGGCCTATTTCAGTCTAGAATTGTTACATTTGGCAACCAAAAAAGCAGTGATGGTGTCAGAATCGACATTAGGAGTTTGGACCCTATTTACAGATGGAGCTTCCAACGTAAAAAGGGTTCGGGCGCAACATAGTATTAACAATGCCTTTGGGAGAAACCCTAAGGTAGGCCGTAAGAACAATTCCTCTAACTAACAATGAAGTGGGGTATAAAGCTTTGATTGTAGGGCTCGAACTAGTCCGGGGACTAGATTTCGAGGTCATAGAAATCTGATACGACTCGCAGATGGTGGTAAATCAAGTCTATGGGATCTTCAAAGCTAAAGAGGAATGCTTGCAGCAATAAATAGTGAAGGTTCAAGCTCTACTTGCTCGGTTTTGGGGGTTGTCAATCACACATATCTCGAGAGAAGAAATTACAGAAGCGGACGCATTAGCTAACTTTAGCTCGTCAACGAAAATGAAGGGATCAGACTCCGATCCGGTCGTACATCTCATAAACTCAGTTATGGACGTAGATAGCTACTACAAGGTAAACACAACTAATTTGGTATGGGATTAGAGGTATGAGATTATTGATTACCTCGAGCACAAAAAGTTGCCCGAAGATCCCAAGGAGTTCCGGGCGTTGCGTGCTAAATTAGTATGGTATAGTTTCAAAGGAGGCCAATCGTACAATAAATCTTTCCAATGCCTCTAGCCCGATATTTGGAGCGTCCGAAGCTAATTATGTTATGCAAGAAGTCCACGAAGTGATATGTGGAAATAATTCGGGCACAGATTCCTTAGTAGTAAAATTGGTAAGGACATGATACTATTGACCCTGAATGGAGCAAGGCGCCAAAGCTTTCCTTCAGAAATGTGATAAGTGTCAATACTACAGACCATTGGTACATTAACCAGTAGAACCGTTGCACTCGATTTTGTCTCCATGGCCGTTCATGAAGCGAGGAATGGATATTGTCAGACCACTGCCGACAACCCTCGGTAAGGTAAGGTTTCCTTTGATTTTAACTGACTATTTTTCTAAGTGGGTTGAAACATGTCTTTATCAGAAGATCAGTGAACGTGAAGGAGTGGATTTCTTGTGGGAGAACATAGTTTGCAGATTTGGGATACCAAAAGAGATAGCCCGTGACACGGGGCCACAATTATAGGCGCAAAGGTCACCAAGTTCCTTGAAAACTTGATAACCAAAATGATCATATCTTTTCCCTATCATCCGAGCGCAAATGGTCAAGTAGAATCAACAAATAAATTGACTATACAAAATCTCAAAAAGAGACTGGAAGCAACTAAAGGAAAATGGCCTGAGGAGCTGCCCGGAGTATTATGGGCATGCTGAACAACGGCCAAATCAAGCACGGGAGAGACTCCCTTTTCCTTTGTGTACGGAGAAAAAACCCCAATCCCTGTGAAAGTTGAGAGCCTACCTTGAGATACTTCCAGACGAATGAAGAAGCAAATAACAAAGTAATGTCGGTCAATTTGGAGCTACTTTATGAACGTAAGGACTTAGCGTATATAATGATGACAACTAAAAAGCAGAGGTTGGAAAGATATTATAATCGAAGAGCCAACCTCCATTATTTCAAAGTGGGAGACTTGGTTTTAAGGAAGGTAACTCAAAACACCCAAGAACTCAATGCAAGGAAGCTAGGTCCGACATGAGAAAGACTATACCGGGTTTCAACTGTCTCTGGGAAAGGATCATGCGAGTTGGAGAATCATGATGTAGAAAAGTTTCCAAGAAACTGGAACGTGGCACATCTCAAGAGATACTACCGTTGATGGACATTACCTGTACTAAAAGTATGTGATGCACTCTTTTATCCTTCGTCCAGTTTTTATCCCAATTGATTTTTTCTGGCAAGATTTTTAATAAGGCAGCAACGGAAAGCATACTACAAAGGAAATTTCAATAGCAGTAATAAGACCTTTTAATGTCAAGGCACACAAACGAAGAACCACTCCAGAGCGGTTAGATAATCTTTTTCTCGGTGGCAAAGTTCCCACCAGGAAGTTAAGTTTGCTGTCTAATAATGATTACCCGACCATTCACAAGTCCAAGCCACTAGGGGATTGTTAGATAGTATTTGGCTTGATAGCATAAATTCCTAAGGAGAAGTGAAGTTTGTTACCAAACTGAATATTATCTAGTAATTCATTAGTGGAATCCCCGAAGGTGTAAAAAATCCAGTGTTTAAACACACATTCTGTGCGTTCGAACATTGCGAGGGGGGATGATATACGGCAGCAACGACTACCGCTTTGACCGGAATACCAAACCCGCAAACATAGTTATATCATCGGGACCGGAGACAGAGCCTCCAACCCAGTAGAAACAAGTTGTACAAGTTAGCCACAAGAAATGGCAATTTATTTTTAGCACAATGAATGCTTATGTTCTTTTGAAAATGGAAGGAATAAAGTAAAGTCCTTTTATTTATATCTTGTTTCTTATCTCAACGATGAATTGGTTTCACCATTTTGAAAGTTAAAACAAATACTTCAAAGTCTAGTGTCGTAATGAACATGAGACATCTCTTAAAGAGCACCGTAAACATAAGAGGGCCCTCTCTTATATAAACCCTCATGTTAAAGGGTTGATTTCAAAAGAACTTATGCCCGAAATCCAAATGCTTTCAAGGAAAAATACACCTAAAGCTTTGCACAATTAGACGCAAAAAGTAAACTTGCACAAATGGGGCAAAAACACCTAAATGATAACACGAAAGGATGCAAAAAGAAAACTTGCATAAACACTTAAACAAAAAAAGATGCAAAATGCAAACTTGTGCAAACCCTTAAAAGAAAAAAGATGCAGAAAGAAAACTAGCACAAATACTTAAGCGAAAAGTGCGTAGAGACTTGCACAATTTAAAAGTATGCAAAGAGGAAAATTCGCAAAATACTTAAGCAAAAAAGTTCTCATATTCATAACAAAATCGGTACAGATACAAAAGTAAGCATCTCCGGAACCCGAAGGAAGAGAAACACCTACGCCCCCAGGAGAAGTGGGCAAATCCGCTGCTGGTTCGATATTTTGGCCTTCATGATTTTGGCCCTCAACATCGTCGCTAATGGGTTTTTAATGTCTTGGCCTTATGCATCTTATGTTTTGATGATTTAACAAACTTTTTGTGAAGAACTAGATAGAGAACGTGGCAACCTGGCAACATGGCCCACAAGGTATACACTTCAGGTGACTTTGTTGAAGTATGAAAATCAGAAAATGGAGGAACGCAATAGGGACCTAGTAACCTAGTCCTTTATAGTTCCCCGACACAAGCACAAGTCAGTGACTGTACACAATTAATATAAAAAGAAACATAATAGGGACTTGTTCCCTTAAGGTTCTCTGACAGAAGTGCATGTCAAATACACAGCTGGAATGTAGCAGAAGAAAGTGACCATGTAGTAGCTATCACAGAAGACGAACACAACTAGGGGGTGTCCTAACAAGAAGTACAAAGTCCACTATCCAACTGGAATGCAACTTCCTAGAAGTGGCTGTGCAGACTGTACAACAGTCACTTCTCATTAGGAAGAAGTGTACACTAAGAGCTAATATCAGTATCCATTGTGCTATGAGTTGTAATCTTGTTGTTTGCTCTTCATTATATTTCCTAGCTTGCTTTCTTAGAAGCGTTGTCTTAGGAACAAACCAAAATTCGTAAACTTATGAGTTTATGTTGTGACTAGGGATAGTCACAAGTTTAAAGCCTTTGTAACTCGGATAGTGATAAAGTGGCATGTGGTGGTTGCATCACATATTAGTTTGAAGTCTTTGCAATAGGGTTTTTTCAAAGTGGCTTGTGGTGGTTGCATCACAAGTTAGTTTAAAGTCTTTGCAATAGGGAATTTTGCAAAGTGGCTTGTAATAGGAAAATTACAAGTTTGTGGAGTTAAAAGCCTACAAGAGTAGGTTGTGGTTCTCCTTGTGTGAGATTTTTCCACGTAGAAAATTTCTTTCCTTATTTACTTTCAGTCTTTACTGCATTCTAGTCATCATCTCATAGAGGACCAGATTTCTATAGTTTGGTGGACTCATACAAGCTAACAATTGGTATCAGAGCGAGTTTCTCCTATCAGAATAATACGTAGGAAGGATCCTCAATGGCTGCTCCACCAAACTTTGAAGAAGAATAATAAACCTATAGACCTCCCAGATTCAATGGTCAATGGCTAGTGGAAGACTCGCATGCATGATTTTATGATGGCAGAAGATTCAGAACTATGGGACATTATTTGTGATGATCCACATGTTCCCATGAAGAAGATTGAAGAAACAGGAAAAATGGTACTGGGAGGCAGAAAAGAGTACAACGACATTGATAGAAAAGCTGTAGAAAAAAACTACAGTGCCAAGAAAATCTTGATGAGTGGCAGAGGACTTGATGTGTACAATAGAATCTCATCTTGTGACTGTGACGACCCAAAGGGTCATCACCTGTTTTCCTCACTTGTTCCGTACTTCCGAGGCCTTGAAAACCTCATTCTATGTTGTCTCGATTTACGTGAACGATCCGGGCATGTATAAATTTATTTAGTTCATATTTAATTAAGATTTATAATCAAATTATTGTAGGAATAAGTTCTCGTGCATCTAGTTAGAAAAGATTTCATGTCATTATAAAACGGGATATTACTAGTTTATTTTAGTGAAGACATACGGACAATTATCTCCTGGAAACAGCTTCTCTGTCCTTTTCGGAGTAGGAGTAAGATTTGCGTATACTCTATTTTTTTCAGATCCCACTAATAAGATTTTACTGAGTATGTTGTTGTTTGTTCTTGTACATATGGAGAATTGTAAAGTGCATTCAAACATTTATAATGAAATATGTTTCCTTCTTATTAATAGTATTTTGCTAATATTGCTAATATTTATGAATTAATTGATATTTATAACATTTTTATTCTGAAAAACCAAAGTGGATAGTTTTATCAAAGATACTCTTTTTAGGCTAAAAGTTACGCGTTTGAATGAAGTTCACTATTTTTCTACAATGTAATTGGGTATTTTTGAGGAAAGACAAAAGTCAAATGATCAATGATTATCGAAGTCAATTTGTTTTATTTTATTATAAACTCACTAATGAATATCCTAATTTGATTGTTGACTCTTCCCTGTCTTATTAAAAAAGATGTGATGATTATTTTCGTTAAATTAAAAAGTGAGTGAATTTGTTTCATAAAAATGAGCATTCTCACATCTTTATTAGGATCCATCCACAAATTTTAGTGTTGACACTTATTAATAAAAGCAGGTTGAACGGCAAAATAAAAACGAGAATTCCTTACAAATTCCTAATGGTCAAGTAATCGTTGGACTGCACGCATGTGATGCAGTTATTCTTAGTACTTTTAGACCGTCGCTCTCAATAGTCAGTACAGTCAACATTTTTTTCAAAATACTAAACTGCGATATGATTGGCTAATTCCCTGTCAGACCATGTAAACTATGCTTTTAACTAGTAAGCTCAAGATTTTTTTATAACATTGTCCTGACACTTTACTATAAAAGTTAAATTTTTTTCAAAATTAATTTTCATGTTATATTATAATATATGTTCTCTATAATAACGCTTCATTATATTATCCAAATATATTCGAAACAAACGAAATTGTTTATAAATAGGTTTGACTGTATTTAGTACTCCGTAGTTCCCTTTTATTATTTGCATAAACTTTCATAAGTTGGAGTTCGATTTTAAAATTAGTTACTGGAGGTAACTAATAGACTTTTGTTACGAATGGAATTCTATTTAGAGTGAATATCTATCTTGTAGGAGTTTTACTTTGTTGCTAAGTCCTTTTTCTCCTATAAATAGAAGGGTCTTACCTTATTGTAAATCATCCCAAAATTCAATAAGACTTTTCCTCTCTCTTTTTCTCTACAATATTGTTCTTGCTCTTTTATTGTTTCATAAAACGTTATCAGCACGAGACTCTACTGTCTCAAGAAGCCCTTTGAGAAGATTAAAGGATAACTTTTCTCCTCTTTTTAATTATGATTGACAAAGTTCGTTGCCCTTGAAATTTCGGGCAAGAACTGTATGACATGGGTGTTGGATGCTAAAATTTATTTAGATAATGGGTCTTAGAGACGCCATTAAAGACAAAACTAAAGCATCCACTCAAGACTGTGCTAAGACCTTGATTTTCTTGCGCTATCACCTTGATGAAGGGTTGAAAATAGAATATCTCACACTCAAAGATCCACTTGTTTTGTGGAATGGTTTAAAGGAAAGATATGACAACATAAACTTGGTCACTCTTCCAGAAGCACAATATGATTGACCTCATCTGATGCTCCAAGACTTTAAGTCTGTTTCTGAATATAATTCTGCGATGTTCAAAATTACTTCTAAATTAAAACTCTGTTGAGATACTATCACTGACTGTGAAATGCTTGAAAAACATTTACAATATTTTTATGCCTCCAATATGGTCCGGCAACAGCAGTACAAGGAGAAAGGTTTTAAGACGTACTCTGAGTTGATTTCTCTTCTCCTTGTGGCTGAACAAATTAATAACTCGCTCATGAGAAATTATGAAAATCGACCCACTAGGTCTACACCATTGCCTGAGGTGGATAAGATGTATTCCTATTATGGTGAGCGTGAAAAAGGTCGTGACTTTATTAAATTTTGAAAAGCGTGAAATCCACCATTTAATAAATTTTGAGATTCATGAGGAATCCACTGAGCCCGAGACTCAAGAAAATAAGGAACTATCAATAAAGCCAATCGATATTGAGATAAATTTGAATCGAGTGGATATAGTAGTGGATTATGTCTTCGCATATAATGTTGCATCTAGCATTATGCAAGAAAGTGAGGATCTTGAACCTCAATCTGTTGGAGAATGTCGACAAAGTCTTGATTGGCCTAAATGGCAAGAAGCAATCCAATCATAGTTGAATTCACTTGCAAAACGTGAAGTTTTTAGGCCCGTAGTCCAAACACCTAATGGTGTTAAGCCTGTTGGCTATAAATAGGTCTTGGTACTCAAGAGAAATGAGAAAAATGAGGTATAAATATATAATACACGCCTTGTTGTACAAGGATTTTCACAAATGCCTGGTATCGATTATGAAGGGACATATTCACCTGTTATGGAGGCTATAACTTTCAGTTATCTCATTAATTTTGCTATCCATAAAAAGCTTGACATGAATTTAATGGATGTGGTTATCGCCTACCTTTATGGATCACTTGATAATGAGATATACATAAAAATTGCGAGGGATTTAAAATTCGTAACACATATAATTCTAAGTCCTAGGAAATGTTTTCAATCAAATTGCAAAGATCTTTGTATGATCTAAAGCAATTAGGACGAATGTGGTATAATCGTCTTAGTGAGTATTTATTAAAGGAAGACTACATAAATGATACCATTTGCCCATGTGTTTTTATAAAGAAAACAACATCAAAATTTCTTATATTTGTTGTATATGTTGATGACATAAATCTTATTAGAACTCCAAAAGGCAATTAATTATTTAAAGAAGAAATTCGAGATGAAAGATCTCGGAAAGATGAAATTATGTCTTTGCTTGCAAATTGAACATTTGGCAAATGGAATATTTATTCATCAATCTGCTTACATAGAAAAGGTATTGAAATAGTTTTACATGGATGGAGCACATCCATTAAGTACTCCGATGGTCGTTAAATCACTTGATGTGAATAAGGATCCACTGCGACCTCAAAAAGAGATTGAAGAGCAACTTAGTCCTGAAGTACCATATCTTAGTGCAATTGATGCATTAATGTATCTTGCTAACACTACAAGGTCTGACATAACTTTTTCTGTTAATGTCTTAGCAAGATATAGCCCTGCTCCTACAAGGAGACATTGGAATGGAATCAAACACATATTACGGCATCTAAAAGAAACTACTAATATGGGCTTATTTTATGGCAATAATTGCAGTCCTGATCTTGTTGGTTATGCCTATGCTGGGTATTTATCTGATCCACACAAGGCTCGATCTCAAACAGGTTATGTGTTTACCTGTGGAGGCACTATCATATCTTGGCGATCAACTAAGCAATCAATTGTGGCTACTTCATCTAATCATGCTGAGATAATTATTATTCATGAAGCAAGTCGAGAATGTGTGTGGTTGAGGTCTATAATACCTCTTATTTGAGATAAATGTGGGTTGGAATGTGATAAACTACCCACAATTTTGTATGAAGATAATGCAACATGCATATATAGCTCGTGAAAGGAGATATGACAAAGCATATTTCACCAAAGTTATTTTTCACACATGATCTTCAAAATAATGGTGATATCAACGTGCAACAGATTCGTTCAAGTGATAACATGGCTGATTTGTTCACAAAATCTCTACCGACGCTAATTTTCAAGAAGCTAATACACAAGATTGGGATGCGAAGGCTCAAGGAGGTGAAATGATGCTCTCATTAGGGGGAATTTAATGCGTGTTGCACTCCTTTTTTGTTGCAAAGTTTTGTCCCACTGAGTTTTCCTTGCAAGGTTTTTAACGAAAGGTTTTAATGAGGTACATTACTTATCAAGTAGACATGCAAGGGGAGTGTTATAAATAGAACTCTATTTAGAGTGAATGTCTATCTTGTAGAGAGTTTTACTTTGTGTATAAGTCATTTTTCCTCTATAAATGGAGGGGTCTTATAACCTCATTGTAAATCATCCCAAAATTCAATAAGAATTTTCTCTCTCTTTTTCTCTGCAATATTATTCAAGTTCTTTTATTGTTTCATAACAAGTTTTGATTTAAAATTAATAAATATCTAAAAGTTAAAAATATTACCCCACGCAGATCAACATAGTATTATATGCTACTTAATATATACTAGACTCCCTCAGTTCCCTTTTAATAGTCAGTCCTCTTTTGATTTGGCATTCCCTTAGAAAATTATTTACTAAATTATCTTTGTTAATAGTTATTAAAGTTTTAATTTCAATAAATTTGAAAAATATGTGTATTTAATACTAAAGGTAATATTGAAAGAAAATAATAAATTTCTCTTGATTTGTTAAAATAGATTAGTAAAATTAAATATAAGAGACTAGTCCGTAACTTCTTTTAAAGAACTCAGAATTATTAAAGTTAACATTTTGAAGTTATTCAAATAAAGAAGGACAAGGAAGAGCTACGTATTGGATTAGGTCACAGTTTACGATCACCTTAGGCCACACATTAAAGCCATTTTTTTTTGTTTCTCACCCGGTATTCAGTACCCGTATTAGAGATCGACTATATTCGAATTCGCGTCGTGTAGGAGCCCATTCATGGGGAAGCGCTCCATGACAAGAATTTTTCCATACCCAAGACACGAACTCGAAACCTCTAATTAAGAAAGGAGCAGTACCATTTACTGCACTACACCCCTTCGGTGATCACATTAAAGCCACTTTGCTTAAATGTGGAGCATATTTTTTATATGCCGGTGTAGTGACTTTAAAGTGGCTCAACTCTATTGGGACTCAATCACGGGAGGCCAATTAGAAACTTTTTTATATGTATCAAAGCTAGTATTTTATAATAGTGTTGGAAAGGTTGGTGTTGATTTTTAATTATACTCTTTTAATTATACTCTTCTTTCGTGTTGAGCAGAAATTCGAAATGCAACTATAGAAGTGCTCTTAGTGATCTATCCCATTGGACGACGTACAAATCCCGATTCATATCACATGATTGTTCATCTTGTGCACTTGGAATTGGTTATAATATATCTTAGAGTATTAAGATTTTGTTGGTAAACAAAGTTATTCATATGCAATATTCAAAAAACCAGGTCCTCAACATAGTTGCTTAACTGTTCTAAGAACCAGCTTCTCCCGAAAAAGGACTAGCTCCTACAGGTTAATGATTGTACGTTTGTGCAAGACGGTAACGTTTTCTCAAAGTTACCCAGGTCCGAGTCTGATGGAAGAAATCTACTAAACATAATAAGGGTTGTTTCCCAAGAAGAAACAAATAAACCAGTAAGAGACAAGATTTTTAAAACTTGTGGAGTCCTTGAAATAGTAAAAGTCCTATCAAATGAGAACTTGACTATGATAAGACTCCTAGAAGATCTTGGAGTACATGCGTTTAAGTACTATCTATAAGGACTTCTGAGATTATCCTTTTACACATCAATTGAAGAACTACATTTTGTACACTCTAGTCGAGTATCGGTATTGTGTTCTTCTAGAGTAAGTCTAGTGAATGTGTTTTAGGAAATTGAATTGTAATCAGTGATAAGTGTAGGTTATAACCACTTATTAGTATCTTCTTGCTTTAGTTTTAGTCTGAAAGTATTTATTTCTGTTGGCAAAACTAATGAAATTGTGAAAATAATAGGAATGTTGGAGAATTGGACTTTAATGAAGAAATCTAACTCAAAAAGGAGTATTCCGGCTCATAAGGCAAGAAGGAGCGCAACAGTCCAAAAGTGCGGTCCGCAGAAGAAAGCGTGGACCACAAAATTCTCTCTGCGGCCGCAAATCTGGTGTTTGATGCTCAGATGATGATAGAAGTAATGTGCGGACCACACATAATTTGTTTACATTATTGTTTAATTTGTTTAGATTAATGTTCATTTTGGCATGCTTTTATTTAATGACTTTTAATTATTTCTATAAGCCTCGTAATCTCAAACCTAAATTGCACTACTCAATTCATGAGACGCAAAACATTTTCGCACTGACAAAAATTTAAAAAATTCAGAGAGTTTGCAAAATGACCAACTATGAAGCCTTGCCAAGAGTGCAGCCATAGAAGGAAAAGTGTGGTCGTACAAGCTGAAGTGCAGCCACATACCAAATTGTGCAACCGTCGAAGTTTTCAACATGTCGAGCCAAGTAAGTGCAAACCTAACATGGAATTGTGCGGCCGCCGAATCTTCCGAAGGATATTTTTGTTAGTAAATTTTGGGCCACTATAAATAGACGGAAATCACTTTTAGGACAAGTTTTAGGGTTTTTTTGAGCTATAACCATTGTAGTTTACTACTTTTTGTAATTTATAACCATTTTGGGTTAAAAATACATATGATTCCTTTCACTGGAGATGAGGAGGTCAACAGTGATGAAGATGACTTGCTCTTATTTGAGGTAAGAAAAAAACCTAGGAAGACTCCTGTGAAAGAAATAAATTTTGTAGTCTTAACAAGCAAATAAGGGGCTCCACCTGCAGGACTCCTCTTAGAAGGAGTAAAAGAAAGGTTATTGATGAACAAATTATTAAGGAGTCTAGAGGTGCCAAGACGCCAAGGAAGCAAGTTTTAGTTATTGAACCTGTGGTTGAGTTGGATGGAGAAGATGATTCTAACTCTGCTTTGCCAGGAAAGTCCTCAACACAAAAAAGAAAGGTTGTCAAAGCTGCAAAAACTACTACCCCATCTGCAAGGGCCAGTAGAGGAAAGAAGAGAAAGAATATGCTAGCTATAGTTGATAGACTCACTGAGTTCGAGAATAAAAAAATGCTTAATGGGAAGATTCATGCAAATACTGATGAAAAGGGATGAAAACACATATTTGTCAAAGCTTCCCCCCCCCACCCCCTGTGTTCCTACTATGGTGAATGTAGACAACATCCAATTTAATGGAAAGGTGGTCAAAAGTAAGGTAAGAATGTTTGAAATGGAGTTTGATGATGAGGAGTTGAGGATGCTTCTAAATATTTCCTCTTTAGGTTTTGATAATTACCTTAAGAAAAAGTGGCCAGCAATAGACAATAATGTTGACACAGGAATTGTGGCCGCAAGGAAGTTCTCCCAAAACTGTAAACTGGATGCTCCCCAGAAGGTGATATGACCGCCTTCCATAAGTTGTTGTTTCACTTTTCCAATTCTTTCATTCTACAGAGGTGTGAGAGAAGGCATGAGGCTACCCTGTTGGACATGGTTGTAATGGAATTGCTCCACACTGGTAGACCTATCAAGCTCCCTAGCCTGATGATTCAGCATATGGAAAGAGCTGTACACACTTCTAAGCCTAAACATGCTATGCCTTATGGATTCATATTAACTGAGTTGTTTGACAAGCTCAGTCTTGCCTTGCATGAGCTTAAGTATGGAAATTACAATAATATTTTGGATGTTGTTACTCTCAAGAAGTGTGGCTATGAGGAGATTAAGGCTAGAGGACCAACATGATATGCTATTCTACCTCGAGGCAGTATGACAACAGAGATCAGTAAAAGGCTGCAGTTGGCTGTTAAGCAGAATGCCAAGCTTCGATAAGACAATGATAAGTTGAGAAAAGAAACCAGATAGCTGAGGGAAGAGCTCAGAAGGCTCATGCTCAACATATTGCCACCCTTGTGAAAGCACTGACCCCCTCCACCTCTCACTCGTGAACATGTTCCTTCCCAGTGTCCTTTGTTTCTTTTGTTATCCCAGTGATACTTTAATCTTTTTTTGTCATTTTCTATTCTAGTTTGAGTAGATTGCAGTATGTTTAGTTAATTTTCTCTAATATTTTAAGACAAGGCTCTAGGATTATTTTGGCACTATTATGACTTCTTTTATACTATTTTAATGCTTCATACAACATTGAATCATCAGCATAGTCTGTTTGTTTTGATAATTCTTGAGCTTGTGATGTAGCATGTATGGCCTTAAATCTTACATTAATTTTACTTAATATGTCTAACATCTATATTTTATGATTCCAAAAGCGGGAAGATAAGGTCGGGGGTGTTGTGCTTATATTTGTCTGTGGTGTAATGTGGATGTTGATTCACCGCGACTTGTTGTGATTACCTGGTTCTAGTGTGTACAATATTTGTCATCATCAAAAATGGGGAATTCGCTGAGTATTGAGATTATGATGATTAACAAAGTTTCTCTATATGTAGTGTTTGAACAAACAAGTCCTCAACGTAGTTTCTTAACTCTTCTAAGAACCAGCTCCTCCGCGTATAGGACCAGCTCCTATAGGTTGATGATTTTACATTTATACAAGACAGTAATATTATCTCAAAGTTACCCAGATTTGAGTTTGGTGGAAGAAGGTTTCTACACATGATAAGGGTTGTTGCCCAAGAAGATATAAATAAATTAGTAAGAGACAAGAGTCTCAAAACTCGTGGAGTCTTTAGGATAGTAGAAAATCTATTAAACCAGAAGTTGACTATGCACAGAATTCCTAGAAGATCTTGGAGTTTAGGCATTTAAATACTACCTATTTGGAATTTTGAGATTATCCTTTTACACTTCAACTAAAGAACTATAGTTTGTTCACTCTAGTTGAGTACCAGTGTTGTGTTCTTCTTGAGTTAGTCTTTGAGAATGTTTTAGGAAATTGAGTAGTAATCAAAGTGTCATAAACGATCAGTGAGTTGGAGTGAGTGTTTGCTTTACAAGTTAGAGTAACTTGTAAATAAAATAGACTTAGTAAGATTATTGGAGAGTATTGAATTATAGTCTAGTAATTGATACATTTTGACACATTGTTCTAGTGGAGTTGAAGCTGAAAATCCTACGCTGCAGGTCATGCTTTTTGCACCTTTTAAGGAGGATGATTTTCCACGTAAAAATTATTGTGTTTACTTTCATGCTTATTTTACTTCACGTTTAAGGAACACGATAAAGAACCATGTTCTTTAGTAATTCATACGTGCACTCAAACTAATAATATAATACCTTTAAGTAATGCCTTTTTTTGGTTGATAAATTACGGTCGGGTTTTATTAAATTGCTTAGATTTCCTACGATTAGGATTGTTTAAAATTGAATCATAACTGATAATCGCAAATTTTAGCTTACTAGCTTATTGGTATCGGTTTAACGGTTGGAGAATGGAACTTAAAATTTATAATTAATCGTTTATCGTTTCTGGACTGGATTTTCCATTTTTCTATCGGACAACCGTTAAGTTGTAAAGAATTATTATATAATTTTTATATTTCTACCGCTATGTATACAAAGTATCTATTGTGTATTAATTAATAACTCTAGTGGCTTCTTCAATTACTCCCTCCGTTTCATATTAAGTGGGGTACTTTCCTTTTTAGTTTGTTCCAAAACAAATGACACCTTTCTAAATTCGGAAATAATTCAACTTTAAACTCTTTTATTTTACTCATTTATCCTTAATGAGAAGTTTTTATAGTCATACAAATGTCATGAGCCACAAGCTTTTTACCCCTTAAACTTTTAAGATCACAAGTATCAAAAGTCTTATATTCTTTTTCTTAAACTCTGTATTGAATAAAACTACTTGGTAAATAACGAACTGCCACACTTAACATCACGTCTTACTTCTTAGTTCTTACCACATCTTTAGGTACAGGTTCAAATGGAAAGTTGCGCAACGAATTGGAAAATAAGGATCCGAGCCATTACAATTGGTGAAGATGATTGGTCTTCATCACATTCATTTTTACATTCTGAACTTAATTCCACTACCTATGTAGCTCTTACAATTCAATGAAAAGTTTACAGTTCAGTAGAAGTGTTCTTCATCCCCACTTCATTGTTCGATGAGGTTGATCCATTATAACTGATATATGCCACTGATTTTTATCCCATCTCCCTACCTGTTTCGTCCGAGATCCAACAAGGAGATAAAGGGGCAAAATGTACAGGATATTAGTTTTAGCTGATAAACCGTTCGATGGTTAGTCGTTCTGTAATTACGAACCGGGTATTAAACCAATCGATATATATCTTATCGGTCGAACCGACTAGTATGTTTAAAAGTCGATAATAGATAAGCTAAATCATTAGCGTAAATATTCGTACGAATGTGTTGACATACATTCAATGAAGCGGTGCCACGCGATACTACTTCGTATATATATATATATATATATATTAATACTATGAGAAAACGTATAAGTACGAGAAAAAGACACCACTTTAAACCAGAATCAAGAAATCCAATGGACTAAGGCTATTTCTTGTCAAGAAATATAATAATTAAAGTTTTTTTTATTACTGTTCTTCTATAAATTCCAACACCGCTTATAAAAAATTCATGTGTTTGCCCTTGCAGATAAACATCCCTATCTTCCATGGATGATGGGTAAGCCTTCTTTATTTTTGATAGAAAAACTCTTCATAGTGAACCACCATAAGATACGAAACTTGAAGTTGAATGTTACACGAAAAAATGTATTCACCACCCAAAAAGAAAAAGAAAACAAATAATTTTGGTGCTTAGCTTCTTAAAGGGTTAGGTGTTATTCCCTCTTTTTCATTATCTATACAAATAGGGAAAAAAGGAGTCAATATTCATTGATTAGGTGATTATTCCACGTTAGTTGACAATTCTACTTGAAGAAAGTGAGCTTTGTTGTCATGATTTAAAAGATAAGGACGCCAAGATTTGATATTATCTTGACCTCCAACTTTCATTGACTTCGATGTTTTTTAAAAAGCAATGGAAGGACTATGGACATATGCTGTGGAATAGAGCATGTAAGCGAAGGACCTTAGAGTACCTTTAATAAAGAAGAATATATCAAACCTAAAATAAATTATTGTTGATTTTTCTTATATCTATATTCTTGTAAGTCTGTAACTAATAAGGACTAGAAATCTATGCAAAAGAATTTGCTATCAAAATAAATTTTTTACCCTTTAGTGGATAGATTTAATAATGCGAATGCTAATGAAGATTTTACGTAAGAAAGGTGGATCGAATTTAACTTAATCTGGATTCTTTAAGTAAGACATAGACTTTGGAAAAGACTTATGGTAAGCAACCTCCACTTTGAACTAAGAGGTTGTGAGTTCTAAGCTCACCAAAAGCAAGGTGAGAAGTTCTTGGAGGAATGAGTATCGAGGGTCTATTTGAAAATAGCTTCTCTACTTATGATAGAGGTAAGGTCTGCGTATACACTACCCTCCACAGACCCGACTAAGTGGAATTGTACTGGGGGTGTTGTTGTTGTTGTACTTTGGAAAAGACAAAGGAAAATTCTAAATATCATCAATTTTATTTAGTAAATATTTTATATCTTACTCTAATTAGTGAAGTTAGCTAGGTTGATGCCCTATTTCACCCTTATTCTCACTTTTCCATGAAAAAAGGCGGTCACTACGTTTTTATTTAAAACAATTTACGAAATACAGTGAATAGTAATTAAACTATTTTATTGAGATTAAAAAAAGAAAAAAAGAGGTGGGGAGGGGGGAGAGGAACAAGAATTACCCATACATTGATCAAGACAGAAACTCGTGAGGAAAATTCAGTAAACAAAACTACAAATAGTAAGGTGGGGTTGGCGAGACTAGGAATTTTCTTCCAACTTTTCTGAAACAAAAAGAAAAAATAAAAAGAAAATAAAAAAAAAAAATCCGACTACATGAAACGAACCAAATCATTTTCCCACAACATAATTATACCAAAGGTCGAAGCAAGTGGTGACGCCGCAATTTTGACAGCCACAGATAATTCCTCCTGGCCCCCTCCCTTTTTCCCACGTTCAAAAATTCTCGAAGATTGATCTTTTTTACTTTCTTTATACGTTGAGTATCCGAAATTTTCTAACTTGATAATCACAATGCCTTTTGATGGTTGATAAATCTTATCCTGGCTGCATATTCTAGCTAGGCATACCTTAAGATTATGGTTTTGCTGAGTTTTTCTTTCTGAAAATAAATAATGAGAGCCCACAATAACGCCTTCAACAAGTTATGGTGTATTTTGCATCACACATACTAAGTCCAAATAAATGTATGCACTCAGTGGCGGAGCCAGAACCCTCATGAAAGGTGTTCAAAGAAAAAATTTGTAGCCAGTGGGATTTGAACTCATGACCTTAT
Source organism: Nicotiana noctiflora (assembly GCA_032618575.1). Taxonomy (NCBI): domain Eukaryota; kingdom Viridiplantae; phylum Streptophyta; class Magnoliopsida; order Solanales; family Solanaceae; genus Nicotiana; species Nicotiana noctiflora. The sequence continues at coordinate 122,681 of JASVEL010010760.1, read as the reverse complement.
CTAAATTTTGAACACCCTTGACCATTAAACTACACTTTTGGATAGTCTTAAGGGTGTTCAAAACTTAATATATATATATAGATAAAAAATAAATTTTACCTTATATATACAGTTTAATTTTTCGGCGAAGGGTGTTCGGGTGAACACCCTTACGTCCCTAAATCCGGCGCTGTATGCACTGATGACTAGAACATTGCTCGAACCTTGATGAGATATGTTGTTGTAGGGTTGCTACAGCAGCTGCCTATTAATTTTTGGACAAACATTTGAAAGTCGTTGTTCTTTCTTCGCTATGTGAAAGTAAAAAATCCTTTTCTTTTGGTAGTACTCTATATCCTTGAATTTTATGGATAAGTTTCAATGATCTTGTCCGTGGTGTGCATGATAATTAGCAATGCTTTTTCCATTTAAGATAATTGAATATTTTTATTTGGCAGAATGGGCTGACAGACACTTCTACTTATTTGTATTTGTCATTCATGTTCCTATACTCAACAACATGTTGTCACGATTCGGATTTCCCATCATCGGGGTCATGATGGCGCCTACTCATAGAAGCTAGGCAAGCCAAATTTAATTAATTTTCAGTAACAACATAATCCATTCTTAACAATTATCCGCGATAATATAAAAGCAACAAGATTAAATAATAAGTGGAAGTCTTAGTTATAGAAAACTGAAACGAAATGTAGAATATTCAAGAAAAGCCTCTACCCAAGACGGGTGTTACAATACTCACCAACTGCTAAGAATAACAACGTCCGAAAGAGAACATAAACTGTTTGTCTTGCATACAATGAGATAACAGACTAAAAACTGAGGATAAAGGAAATGACGGACCTACGGACTCCTGCAATGCTACCTCGGGTATCGCTGGACTAAAGGCATGCTCCTACACTAATGTCCTTGCTGCTGTCTGAAACCTAGATCTGTGCAAAATAGCACAGAGTGTAGTATCAGCACAACCGACCCCATGTGTTGGTAAGTGTCTAGCCTAAAACCGGCGAAGTAGTGACGAGGCTAGACTAGACTACCACATTAACCTGTGCAATTTCATATATATACAACGGAGTCGAAATACAAAACAGATAAGCAATATGGAAGGGGAAGCATGCTGTGGGGAGCATAATAATTTCCAAAAATAAGAGTCGTCTAGTAACGAAGGAAAACAACATAACTCAATAGTATGCATAGAAACAGAAAATAACAAGTGCACGGCATCACCCTTCGTGCTTTTACTCTTATACTCGCCAAGAAATAACATGTGCACGACATCACCCTTCGTGCTTTTACTCTCATTCCTCGCATATATTAATAGAATCGGCACGGAATGGTACATCATGCAGCACGGCATCACCCTTCGTGCTTTTACTCTCATACTCGCCAAGAAATAACATGTGTACGACATCACCCTTCGTGCTTTTACTCTCATTCCTCGCATATATTAATAGAATCGGCACGGAATGGTACATCATGCGGCACGGCATCACCCTTCGTGTTTTAACACTCTTCCTCACCCAAACAACAATCACAAACAAAGTCAAGGGAATTAACATTTTATAATAAAAATCCCGGCAAGGGAACATAACTTAAACAATTAATTCCGGCAAGGGCATAACATGAATAATCTCAACATCCCGGCAAGGGAGCAATTCTATAATTCATTCTCTTCTTTTACTTCCATCTCATAATTCACGTTATCACTTGAGCTAATGCTCCAAGGATCTACTTATCTCGTATACTTTCACAATTTGTATTTCAACTCGAGCCAACGCTCCACGAAATTTTAATGAAAAGACAGGTAGCTAGCTCTCAATAAAAGATTATTTTAGTAAACTGAAAAATAAGACATAGTATCTCATATAACGACAGGTTAAAATGTCCATAATATTACTAGTAAGAAACTTCAAATTTTAGAAAACAGTATGACTGAGAAGCCTCCCCTATGTTCTCCTAGGATGATGCGATGAACCCTTGTACCTTCCTTTTTGTGAGAAATTCGGTCTTCTACTAACTCGAATTTTCTCATTATTGTGCCCAAATTTGAGCCTTTTCTTTGGGTGGATAGAATCATTAACAATCTCCATTTGCATTCGATGACTCTTTGGCCTCAAAGATTTTCTCATATGCTCTTTCCTATGCTCCCTTAACGATCTTCTTCTTCTTCTTCGAGATGAAAAGCTCCCTTCACCTTCTTCTTCTTCACTACAAGTGCTAGAAATATTGACTTCTCCTTCAATGTCAGTTTTTTTATGTTTTCTACGTCTTCTTGGTGTAAGAAGAAGTTGCTGAAGCTTGAAACAAAGGAAAGTGCAACAGCAATCTAAGACTGAGAAACAAGTGGAGAAGCAAGCCCAACTACATCTACACACTATGTGACAAATGCACTGACAAATTCCCAACTTGTAAAGTAAGTAGAGGAATAATACAACTGCACATAACCAAACAAAACTTTATGTAATCAATCCCAATAATTTGTAACATTAACTATGATGTGTTAGTGCTCTAGAAAATATAATGTACCAGTTAATAAATTAAAGAAATACTTAATATATGGGAATCCTTGCTTTATATATGTAATGTCGGGCGTATCTAAGTTAAGGGTATGGGTTCACGTGAACTCATACTCTTTCCTTAAATCATGTATAACAATATTATTTTTCTTTAAAATTACGTAAATATATGTGCGTGCACCCATGCTTAAAGACTCCTATTGTGCAATAATTATTGGGTGCATCTCTACAAGTGAAATTGGCGGTTCAAAGCCTACTCTGTATGGTCTTGTTTTCGGCACAAAGTATAGATATATACATATGTATAAATCACTAAACTTTCAAAAAATATGTAATTTTGAACCTATAATTTTAAAATAGTAGTGGGGGTTCATGGTAAGAGACTAAAGTGAAATTTGTCATATATAGATTTTAAATCAACTTCTTCACAAAAGTGCATCCATCATCTTGAAATGTTGTATGCGCCTTCGATCATGTGTAAACCTTAAAAATTGCTTTGAATAAATTGTAAGCCATGAAAACCAAGTATTGTAACGTAGAAACTCACCGAAATATAATAGGATTGACACCATGGCGGATTTCAGCAGTTGAGAAATGCAAAAATTCTCTATGTAACATAGAAAATCCCATGTCGGGGCACATACAGAGCTGAAAAATTAATATAAAAAATTCAAAACAGACATCACTTAAAAAAAAAAACGTCCTAATTTTTTTTTTTCAAAATAGAGTAGAAATTGTTGAAGTAAATGATACCTGCAAGCCTTTCCAGCCAAGAAATCAAGTGGATGACCAAGCAATTTGCCCAGAATTTCCCCAAAACCTGATAATACTGTACCCATGACATTCCCCATTCTCTATTAAACCTGTTTACTCTCTATCTATCATTTCCTGCTCCAAAAATCAAATAAACTTGAAAAGTGAATCCGAAATCAAATGAAGGAAAGAATAAAATGTGACTATACTACTTTAAAAGCGAAAGCATTCCTTCATATATTTAAGCAAATTAAACATTGAATTTGGATTTCCATTAGAAGCAATCAACAACTGTGGATCGACAAAAAAGGTGGTTGATAAAACGAGTACTGTGGTGACTTTTAATGGATATAAGTTTGAAGATCCATCGAATAACCGCTTTTTTTTCACTTTCATATTTCATAATTGTTGGAAATTCCTTTCAATTAAAAAATTGTCTGCTAATAATATAACGATAATAATTGTGATTTTCTATTTTATTTTTTGTTTAGGCAATATTGATGCTGATACAAACTTATAAAAATAGAAAGAAATATTGTTTATTTTTTAATAATAGAAATATTTTAGAACTCCGGATTAAGCTACTCAAATCTTCACAGTGGTAACACATTCTAAATACGTGGGTAACATCTTAGTAACTTGAATTTCTTACCAATATAAATATTAATATTGCATATTATATTTTGTAACATAACTAAATTATAAATTTATAAATAAAAAGAAAAAAATTTAACGTAAATATTAATATTATATTTTGTAAGATAACAAGTATAAACCAAAAAAATACTAATTTTATTGAGAGGTACTTGATTATTATTATTATTATTATTATTATTATTATTATTATAAGAAATCAAGTGCCAAAGGCATGGCCCGTGAAGTTTAGCATGACAACCAATGTATCAGTTGAGCACTGTAACAAGGAAAAACAGAGACTTTTTCTAGTTGTTCTCGGCATTTTCAGTTTTCTCTTCCTTCTTCTTTTTTAGTTTGTATGAATTTTACAAATGTGACTGAAAAATTATTTTCACAATAGGATTTATTCTAATCGAACAAAGTTTTGGGTAGCTATCTCAGTGAGAACTTCACACAATTGATGCAAAAAGATACCCATAGGGAGATTAAGAATATATTAGCGACCAACTAAAAAGCATATAAGGAGATCTTATCCAATTATAAAGCCTATGATTACATATAAAATACATAAATCTAATAAAGCACAAGAACTATGATTAAAGGGAGAGTGTGTGAGGGAACTCAACTGAAATGTTCGCCGTTCACCGGAGATTGGCGGAGAAATTGACCAAAGAGTGGCAAGATTTTCGCTTAGAGGGATTTAAAAGGCAGGTTGGTGGTTGTCCAAACAAATGGATAAAAGAATTTGGGCTTGTTAAATTTGATTGAGCCTGATACTTCTGGGTAAGTATTTGGGCTTGTTCATTTTGTTATGGTATGAAGGAGCCCAATTCTTCTATTATTGGTTTTTATTTTGTTCGATATTTATATTTATACTTAAAAGAAAGAAAACTAATTATTAAACAATATGACGGGGTGTCCTTCCAACTGACACTCATTAAATTTTATCTCTATTTTTAAAGGTTTTGTAAAAAATATATTATCCTCATGTGAATATTGTGTACGGAAGATCTTTTCTTTTTAACCGCTTAAAAACACTTCCTCCTTTTATTCCTCCTTCGGTGTTAGATGTGTGTAAAAGACTAAAGGTCTTTCTTATGTATTATAGGAAATTAAAAATTCATTATTTATTTGTGATTGATTTGCATAGGTTTTATTAAAGAAACCTGATCACTATTATTGAGTTTTGTTGAGCTTGATTGTTGGTAAAAAACATGGTCAATTGCTTTTCTAAGGTTTGGATGAATGGAATAATTAAAAATTGTTAGGATTGGTATAATTTTTGGAGTAAATTTGGATTAATTTTAAAGCAAAAATGTATCGATTAAGTTTTTGCATGTTGTTTGTTGTAAAATTTGAGGTCATTGGCCTACCGGAACCGCCGTGAGGCGATTTCCGGCAGGCGGTGTACGGTGGCTCACGGCGGCGGCTAATGGAGAAACATGAGAGAAGAGTGAGAAAGGGTGGCTTTTGGTTTGAAGTCGGATCTTTAGGGTTTAGGGTATTTTGGTATGTTAAAATTCAAGATGAATCCTGGGCCGTTAGATCAACAAAGATCAACGGCCAGGATCATCATGGCAAGGGTAAAATGGGTGTGGGTTGTTTAGGTGGGTTGAAGGGTTGGGCGTTTGGGCTTGGTTGACTGAACGGGTAACGGGTATTTTGGGGTGGGTTTCGTATGGGCCAGGGACTTTTGGCCCAAATCTGATCCTAATTCAATTTATACACTAAAAACACCTTAAAATAACAATTTTATCTTTAAAAAAAATAACAATTAAACACAATTACATATTAAATCACACAATTTGGATATTAAGATTAATAATCCTAATTTAAATTATACACTAAAATCAACTTAAAATGCCAAATTACCTAATCAAATTCAACAATTAAACTTATGAACACATGAAATCAATTTCCAATCAAATTCTACAATTAATTTCATGAACAAACACATAATCAACAATATACAGAAATCAAGGTTCGATTCAAAAACAAACTTAATAGAACTCAATAATTAATTGAACTACAAATTAAATCTAAGAACACTACAATCAAAATAAATATCCAAGTGATTAACTACACATTCTTATGTTCAAAACTTAAACAAAATAAACTAAGTAAACAAGTTTCATGACTAATCTGGAATCATGATGAACAACAAATCAAGAAGACAATCCAGCCAACATATAACAATTTCGGATCTGAAACTACTAACAAAATATGGACAAGAACAAAATTTGAAATCGACTAACCGGATCGAAATAATGATCATTCGACTAGCTTCATTATATATATGTATATACATACATATATATACAAACAGAAAAAGAAAAAGAACATAAGGAAAAAGAAAACGTAGGAGGGGAGGGGTGGCTCCCGAATTACTGCCTGGTGGTTGTTTCTAGGAGGCATTCCGGCGGGTGTTGTTGGAGGTTTCGTGGTAAAATGAAGAAGAAGAGAAGAAAAAGAAGAGGAGGTGGTGTGTAAGGGTTGTGGCGGCTAGGGTTTTGTGGAGCGTATAATGGCTGGTCTCTACTGAGACCAAAGCCTTATATACTCGGAGCCCTCAAGGTGATCCTGGCCGTTGGATCTCTGATGATCAACGGTCAAGGCTTGGCCTAATCAAACGATGCCATATTGAACCCATATGAGGCCACAGGTCTCCTCCGTAGGATCATCTGGATTGGACGGTTGAGATCAAGTCTCTCATATTAATTAATCATTAAAAAAATCCGTTAATAATCTCAACCGTTGGATCTGAGGAAATGAACGGCTGAGATTCTATCAATTTAAAAAACTGGACCGGACTTTTGGGCTAAAACATTGGGCCACAATTCAGATTTAATAATGCAAGTATTTCTCCTATATATTGTTTTTTGATTTTCTAATTTTTTATATTATTCAAACACACAAAATGTATCTAATTCCAAACAAATCATGCAATTACACTCAAAAATATTATTTATTTAATTTTGGAATTTATTTGCTTAGTGCAAAAATCACGTGCTCACAGCTGCCCCTCTTTGCTCGGGAACACGAAGCAAACAGAGGCAAAAATCAGAAGCAAACAGAGGCAAAATTCTTGAGCAAATAGAACAATTAACAAGAAGCAAACAAAAAATCTTGAGCCAAAACTTACACGATGCGATTGACGAGTCAGGCGTCTGGCGTTACACGATGCGATTGACTGTTTGGAGTTGGGGGTTGCGGCGGAAATACAATGAGAGAGACAAAGACTGAGTGAACTGAAGAGGGAAGGGAATTAGTAAAATAAAACTCCAGTATATACTTAAGGGTAGATTAATAAATTACTTCATTCTTATTGGGTTATCGATTTTTACCAATAACATAAATGCAAATCACATTATTCAATAAAATAAAAAACTGTGTATGTCTCGCTACCATCTATTTGCAAAATTTTCCATGTCTTGACCCAGGAAAAAGTGTATCTGAAAATATATTTTTTTAGACAAAGTGGTTTACATAATTCAACCAGAGAAAAGTACTTACAAATTATTTTTCAAAAAAAAAAAAAAAAGGAAGATAGAAAATGTATAAATGTTGTTTCCATGACGTTTGGAGTTGAGTCATGAAGATCATTTCCTTGTTAACTCATCACACTAAAAACCCCGTCCAACTTGTTTTTTTTCACGTAAAATTACATCCAATATTCTTTTGCCGTCCATTTCTCTTTCTTCTTTCATAGTCTTCTCCTTCCCTTCAATTTTCTTCTTTAGAAAATTTAAGTTCTTATTATAATCCTAATATATACTTACTAGTTCATTTAAAATTTACGTTATTTTTAAAAATAATATATCGAAATGGAAAGAGTATCACTTAGATTATTTTTTGACAAAAATTATAAATAATTTCCTTTTGAAGAGATATAAAGTACTAACAGACTAGTTCACCGTTTATTATGTCATATACTTGAAGACAAGATATGTTGCATCATTTACTTAATAAGAACATCTTCCTCCTATGTTGCCTTGTCAATAAAATCTGTCTCTCCATTTCTTTGTTCAATATCAGTCTTTGCTTCCAAGAATAACTAGTTATACTTTTTTTACACAATAAATTCTTCTTTATGCGTATGTGTTTGTTTGCGATGAGAATGCAGTGGCTATGGCGGAATTGGTTGGCAGCGGCAGTATTGGTGATGGCAGGAGCGGTGGCTGCCGGCGGAGCAAATGTGAGTTATGACGGAAGGTCGTTGATAATAGGTGGACAAAGGAAGATGTTGTTTTCTGGTTCTATTCATTATCCTCGAAGCACCCCTGATGTATGTCCATCTCTCTTTTTATTTCCGTCATATTAAGAGCTCACGTACACATCAACATATACATATATATATATACATGTATATATATATATATATATATACACACACACCCACAGAGGCGGAGCGTAGAACCGAGTGCAGATTCGGTGCACCCAGTAGCTTTGGTTCGAACAAATATTTGTTTTAAAAAAATTATTGAATATATATAAATTATTATCTTAGAACCCAGTAAATTAAAGCAATTAAAAATCCTGAACTCATAAGCTTGAAATCATGGCTCCGCCTCTATACTCACGCATGCATATTAAGAATAGAAGTAGAATATTACGTCTGTACTAAACGTATATAAATATATAATTTCGAACCCAATTATTATAATGAGCTATGAGTTAATAGCATACTCAAAACTCATAAGCTTCAAATTGTTGCTATGATATTATGATGTGGATATATATACTTCTATTTCTGTACATTTAGGGCATATTCATATGTTTTGCAATATAATGGTTGTTGGAATGTGGGTGCACTCTCTGTGTGTGAGAGAGAGAGAATACTCTCCTGTCTTTTTTTCACTTCTCATATTAGTAGCTTTTGTTGAATTTTTAATTTTTGGTATATGTATCACATATGATTTTCATGCATTGTTCCTGATATTCATGATACTAACCATTATTTTTCAATAAAAGAAGTTAAGTACTCATCTAATTTTGTTGACTCTTAATCACAAAAAAATCGTAAATCCAATCCTAGATAGAGGTTTGAAAGTAATAATACATACATTTAGTTTAAGTTATAGGACGAACAATTTAAAAGAAATTAGACCATTAGATCAATTTAACTCATTATAGTAGGTTATTACTCGAATATTCAAGTCACCAATATCCCTGCTATGAAGATTTACCTCCTGCTGTAACTTAACTTAACTTAACGGTGTAAAACAAAATATACGCAAATAATACTCTCTCTATTCCAGCAGCTTACGTGAATCTATTTTCTTTTATAATTATACAAATACTCTTAGGCCCTTTTTGACTCGTGGAGGACTACAAATTCCAAAAGTCATATTTTTCTTAAATACTGTGCCTAGTCAAACAGGTTCACATAAATTGAAAAGACTATATTATAAATATGAATACCCTAAGTCAAAATTAACAGATTAAAATGACCATATAAAGCTGAATGGCTATTTTGCCCTTCAATTAAACATTACCTATAAAATATTGATATACAAAATTGTAAAATCACTTCTTACCAAAAAAGACACTATCAAGAATCATAAAATTAATGTAATTAACCTCTTCTACTACCTATCATTATTGGATGTTCAACTTATAACATGGATTAGAACAACATGTTAAGTGAATTCAAAATATAATGCAAATGAAGAGACATAACTATCTCATTATGTTTTTGGGGTTAATATAAGTCATTTTGGATACATATCTAAACTCTTAGTACTAACATAAAAACATAAAAAATAATAGTAGTGTCCATGTCAGGAGGCCAAAATTAGATCTCCCAACTAAAAGATCATAATCAGCCTCAAGCAAAAGAATTATAAAGGCTTAATAAACCATGTAGCCAGGAAGAAGAGCGTAGTATTTAATTATGTACAATGAATGCCGCAAAACGATTTCAAGTGTGTTCCTTATAGCTTGTGGGAGTATATCCTCAAAATGGATTTGTTAAGATAAATATTATGATTCGAGTTTTGAAAATAATAGTGAATTTTTATTTGAATATGCATTTATTTTATTAAATATGATCATTTTTTAGTTCAACAAATATTGGGCATGTTATGATACTCTACAAAATAGTTCATATTTCATTTTGACCCTTTTTATTAATTAATTTAAAATCACTACTTAAAAATTACATTTTTTATATATATGTACTTTTAAATTCATTTTTTTGGCATCCAATTTTGCTATTACTTCTTCCACTGTCAAGTTAGCCCAAGAAGATCAGTATTAATCATTGAAAAAAATTGGATGTTGTTAGTTAAGTTTTATTTGGTATAACTCAAACATATTTTTTTATGTGAATTTTATATGTTATGTATTTATTGATAAAGAGTACACACGCAACATACGTGCCCACAAATTTGGTAGAACTTAAACTCATTAATTATAGCTTTGATATAAAAATAACAATAACAATAATAATCCAGTATAATCTCATTTAGTGGGGTCTGAGAGGGTAGTGTATACGCAGACATTACCCTTACCCTCGGGCAGAGAGGCTATTTTCAAATAGACCCCCGGCACCATTCCCTTCAAGAACTTTCCACATTGCTCTTGGGAAGACTCGAACTCGTACCTTTTGGTTAGAAGTGAAGGTTGTTTACGGGAAAAAAGGGCAATATGTGTAAAAGCGCAGAAAAGGGATAAGGTAGAACTCGCTAGTAGCTAGCATTTCGTGTATGTGTAAAGGTCCTTTAATATTTCTTCTAAGAGATCTTTAGATTCTTGGAAGAATTTATTTGTCATTGTAATACTTCCTCCGTTCATTTTTACTTATTCAATATTGATTTTGCATACTCCTTAAAAAATAAAAAATAAAGTGTATAATTTACACATGATACTCATATTAATTAATGAATATTTTTAATGAATTTGAGAAAATAATTTAAAATGAGTAATTAATATTATGGGTATAACAGGAAATTAAAAAAGAAATTGTCTTCTCTGATATACTAAAAATGAGAAGTAAAAATAAGAATCTATTTTTAAAATACTGAACAAGTAAAAGTGAACGTACTGTGTAGAAATATCATAGGAATTGTTTGAAAGAGACTCAACCGATTACTATTTTTGAAACTTTGGTTGTGACATGGTGATATCTCAAAGGAAAACGTTAAAGGACATCGTATTCTAGAACTTGTTAAATGGTTTTATTATTTAACATCTTATAAGTGATGAGTTCAGCTGCTATCAACTATCAATTCTATAAGTCCACCATTGTTCAATTCATCAACTCATTCTAGAAGCCACCATTGTTGAAGTCTCCATTGTTCAGTGATGAATTTAACCACCAACCACCTTCTTTAAGGTTATAAATAGAGCCTTATGTTTTACATAGATATATCAATCCAGAGAGATTGAAATACAATCCAAGAAGAGATTGTGAGAACAAAAAGAGAGTTTGGTGAGGTTTTTTTAGAGAAATTCTTGGTGTAAATTCTCTATAATTTTATTCTTGTGAAATAGAGTTATTTTTCTTCCCAAATAATCTTCATGTTGATCACAGAATCACAACAATAAGTAGAGAAAACAATTAAATGAAAAAGAATTTAAAGAAAAATTTGTAAAATTAAATAAATTTGATTATATTACCTAGTCTCTTAAATAAACTAATGACACCATTAACTACCATATAAAAATGATCTAATTTAGAATACCAGGATGGAACGAATTAGTAATTTCAATCTAAAATGTAACATCAACTAGCTATTTGATCGTTCAGAGTATAACTTACATTTAGAACTAATTATTTGGAATGTACTTCTAAAAATATATAGAAATCAAGATGGCTAAAAGATTAATAGAGTAGAAAGGTCTGAAGGAAAAGGACAAACATAAAAGAACTTTGTTAATGCAAAAAGCCATAATTACTATCGTAGGATGTTGTAATTGTCCCTTTCCCTACTAACAACCATAATTTTTCCTAACAAGATTTTCATGTATATGACCATCGCCGCCAATATTGTTATTTCCTTTTCCTCTTTTGTTTCTTTGGTGGCTGGATATGCCACTTTTATAAAAAGAATTGTCCAACAAACGTCCACGAGCTAACGATCTTTAATATGCCCTTTTTAAAAGTTTATTATTTAAATGGTTATTAAATTATTGAATATAGGTGAGCATCGTCATTTTTTTCTTTTATATAAAATTTTGAAATAACCGGATCTGGATATATTTATTACTTTTCGGCTTTTTTTTTTTAAATATACAAATCAATTTTTAATTTGCAGCTATTAAATAAGTTCTGTTTTTTTTTCACACATATACATTTAAAACAAAAGAAAACGATTTACAAAGCACTTTCAAATGTACGACTTTCATTGGTTTTAGGCCATGTTATGTTGGTTTGTCCATGAATGCACGATTTTACAGTTTCTTTGCATAAAATTATGGCTTTCGGCATGGCTTGCGATTTCAGTATAATATTTAAATATCTCTAAGTTGAAAGTGTGGTTTTTCACCACAGAAAATGTATTCCTTTTATATTTTTTTGTGGTAAAAGTTAGTGCTTTTATACTTGCTTACTCTTTTCTTTTTGGCAGATGAATACCAGATATGTGCTAAAATACAATATGTTAAATTAAAATATAGCGCTAACAATTAATCCGAAAATCAGAGAAGCTAAAACATCTTCACATCGACTAACATGTGTTGGCTATATGATACTCAAATGCACTTTCAAATGCACGACTTTCAGTTGGTGTTGGTTTGTCCATGAATGCACGATTTTACAGTTTCTTTGCATTTACTCTTCTTTATTTCGTGGCTTAGTGGGTTAAAAATTTAATTGTGTATCTAAATCCCTACAAATCAGGAGAAATGTCCCACTAAGCTTTTGAAAAATGAAAAAACAGTTCATGAATAAATAAAAACACCCACGTTTCTGTTGGTTTTAGCCCATGTTCTGTTGGTTTCTTCCATGATTCTTCCATTATACCACGTTTGAAACTGAAAAATCAGTCTATTATATATACACGGTAGCTTTTTCTTAATTTACCTGTTTTATATTTCAAAAACTATTGCATATAAAATTTCACAACTTCATTTTCGCTGCTATTATTTTGGATTATGGCATCACAATTTCATGACATCAAGCAAATTCCATCCAACTCCATGCAATGGAATCTCAAAGTTAGAGTGGTTCGAATGTACACAATGCCGGATCGCTTTAACCCGCAGATTCCATTTTCAATTGAATTGGTTTTACAGGATTGTAAGGTAACATTTTCAAGGTTTTGTTTAAAAGCGGTAAAATCGTTTTTTGTAATTTGTAACGTTTTGTTCAAATAATGAATAACTGATACTGTAAATATCATACAACCTTTCATATAGCATTTTTTCGACTTTAGTAATATGTCGAGGTTTTCTTACACAAACGTCCGATGAATATATAGAAATCACGATTATATATGCAATAACTATTTTTGTTAACGCTAAGTTCCATTTGTAATGGATATATATGTTTTTACATTTTTTTGTCATTATTATTGTGGACTAATAATGATTTTTAATTTGCAGGGTGATCGTATACATGCTACAATTGGAAAGTATGTTGTTAAGTTTTTTAAGAACAAGATACATGAACTTCACGTATATCGTATGAACTACTTTGTTGTTGGACCAAATAATTTGAAGTTTAGGACTACGCCACACAAGTTGAAGCTCACATTTACTCAAAAGACTTTTGTTGAGGAAACAAATGATCCTTCATTTCATATGAACATTTTTTAACTTGCGATCTTTTGACCAACTAACAAATGAACATGATGTGGATGAGACTGAATTAGTTGGTAATGTTGTTTACAATTTTAAAATTTTGTTTGTTAAAGTATTTGTTAAACTATATGACTAACTTTGAAATTTGTAGATGTTGTTGGTCAGGTTGTGAGGTATGAAGATGTTAAGACGTACAACCAAGGAGACGACCAAAGTTTACTTATTAATGTTGTACTTGAAGATGATCAGTATGTTCTTCAAAAATATTTAAAATACTTTATTCATAAAGTACATATGTATGTGTTTATTAACCTTACTATGAAACGTATAGGAGGAAAAGGATTATGGCAACATTATGGAGTGAACTTGTGGATCAAATTCAACATCACTTGAATGAAGATGATGATGAGCCTTTGATTGTTGTTTTCCAGCATATGAAACGTCAAAAAAATTGAGGTTTATCATAAACTGCATTTATTGGTTTGTTAAAGTGTATAAATTGATTCAAATTACATATTGTTTTTATATTTCATTGCAAACACAGGTAATTACTCAGTGCGTAGCTGTTGGTATCAGACAAAGATATGGATAAATTCTACATTGCCTCAGTCTATTAAATTTAAATCCAGGTTTCTCAAGTGTATAATTGTTTTCTATATGTATACATAATATATAGACTATATTTACTCATTATAAATTGAGTTATGCAGATTACTCGCAGCACGCCAATCAAACATTGAGCGCATAACTCGAACAACTTCTGAACAGAATTACTCTGTTAGAGATGAGCTAGACAAAGGAATTGTACTGTTTAAAACTATCAGGGATTTAGTTCAGTGCACGCAAGTGAGTTTGATTTATTTTGTCAATTATATTTAGCTTGTGTTATCTGTTGTTCATTAAGAATAATTGTTTATTTATTACTCAATAGTAATGCAGCTATTGGATTGTGGGAAAATTGGTTAATTTGGAACTTGACCGGGGATGGTCATACTTGGCATGCAACAAGTGTAGTAGAAATATGGATAAAGTTGGGAATAAATACTTTTGTGCGAAATGCAATGAAGAAGACTCTTCTGTGACTCACAGGTTTGTACTATTTACTTTAATTATGAAAATAATTTACTGACATAAAATTAAATATATGCATAATGTTAATAAAAGATGACTTGCAGGTATAGGCTACAAGTTCGTGTTATGGATGGAACTGCCTTTATCTCATTGCTTCTTTGGAATCGTGAAGCAATGCAACTTATAGGGAAGTCCGCAAAAGAACTTAAGGAAAGATTAGTTCAGGTATACCACTATAGTTAATTTCGTTAACCATAAAAAAATTTCTAACATTTTCTTTTTTTACAGACTTCACATGCGGATATTGACTGTTCTTATCCAAGTGAAATGGATGATATTCTTTATAAAAGATTTATGTTCAAGGTTATTGTGAAGCAAGAGAATATCGAGTCTCAGGTTGACGTGTATAAAGTTCTTAAGGTTACTGATGATGATGATCTTCTTAAGGAATACGGCCATACTTTATTCGAAGATAATATGAATGTAAATTTTTTTTTTTTTTGCATAAACCTCATAATATTTAATTTCTGTATTAATACTTTTCCACTTATAGGATAATTTATATTTTGCATTTTTTATAACAGGATTCACAATTCTTGGATGGAGAAAGTTCAAGTGGAGATAAGCTTTGCGGGGTAAATTTCATCAAATTAAATCTCTTTCGCCCTATTTAATTTTCTTATTTAACTGTTATTACATTGTTTTCATTTTTCAAAGGATGTTATGGCGGAAAGTCAAGTTAAGTCTGTTTTGCAAACTCCCATCGAGAAAAGTGTATCAGAAAGTGGATCGTCCGTGTTAGACGATGGAGATGCTTGCAATGTAAAAATCTCCCCTTTGAAGACATATGACAAGAAGACTAGATCCGCTAATAAGGCTTCAACAGTAGGAGCAGATGACGACTTCAACTCTCAACTGTCTAGCAACAAGGTTCGCAGAGTTGTAAAGAAAGAAAAGAATCCATGATTACTATAAGTACAATGCGTCTTCGTCTGCTCTTTTATATTTTGTACTTTTTTTAGTTGAATGTTCAGCGTTAAAGACTATTTGTATGGATCTTCAGACTTGGTTTATCAATCATGAGGTTATTCTGTTACAACTGTTACAGTTTTTGATATGCAAATTTGTAGGTTTGTTTATTTCATTTAACAAATGCATTTTTTACTTCTTTAAATGAAAATAGCAGTGTATTTGAAAACAGAGAACCAATTTTAAAAAAATGAATGACATGAACACACACAGAGCAAATCAGACTAAAGCTTTACCTGAATTTCTGTAAAGTTGTTGACAATGATATACATCACAGTATTTGGACATTTAGATCATTGAAATCATGTTCACCTTTTCCACGTGCATATAAGATTTAAGATAAATGGTGATTGTATTTAAAGGTTCATTAGTTAGATCAATTAAAAATAACAACTAAATTAATCATTTACTAACATATAACATCCTAAGAATGAAACACCAAACTGTTCATTAAAAATATTTTCAAAATTATACCACGTGATCGAATAGAATCTTCACTACCATGAGAAATATTTTGTGAAAAGCTATTCGAGCACCTGAAAGTTCTGTAGAAAACTGTTAATCTGCGTCACTGCAAGTCATCTTCATAGGAGAGTCATAATATGGGAGCAGTGTCAAAAATGTTGTACAGATTAAGAACAGATCAATGATTTGATGCATGTGTGAACCATTCCAATGTTGAAGAACTTAAAAAGGTAGATCTGCCTACAGTAACTAATTTAACATTGTCGGATTATTTAGATTGATTCTTATATATTTCATAAGACTTTTATACTTCATCTTCACATAAGTGCATAAGCTGAAATTAACTACTTAGTTTTGAACACAGTCTTTAGAAATGTATGAATAAAATTAAACTACAAAGCATATTAGAAGCATTTTGTTTCATGTAAAATTTCTGTTGTGTATCACAGTAAAAAGTAGTTCATATGATCACACTTCACAGTACTCTATTGAATTTGTATTCGATGATCGATTCGGAGGAATAATTGATGATTTGAAGTTGTTCTTACCATTTTTGATTTTCTTTTAGTGTAGTTGTAAACTCATTTGTATATATGCATATGACTATTCTTTGTTCATTCTCTCACATGTAAGAGGCTAATTATATCATTCAATAACTGTGCGTGTTTAGTGATCATGTCATATGGTCGAAAATAAAGTAAACCTATTCTCCAACTACCAAAGATCTAAGTAACATGTGAATCGTCTAAGTAATGCACTACTGTTAGAAGAGGTTGTGCAATTCATTCAAAGCACCGTTAAGAAAGTGAATGTTGAAGATTATGTGAGATAGTTAAAACAAAATACAGCGTCCATGTGTTCAAATTTGTGCCAATTGGGTGGGGCGTGAAAGTTAGGACTTCGAAAAGTTGCACTTTTTGGTTATGGGCGCCTAATAATACAAAAATGTGATAATATCGAAGGGTCAATTTTAGTAATCGGAGATAAGGAGAATTCCTAGCTAAATTCATAGATCACAGATGTTGAGGTGAAGTATTTCATGAATTATTAAGGGTAGAAAGGTTTGTGGTCCAATTGGTTTCCTAACAGAGGTTTTGAAGTGAAGTTAGAGTTATGGCTAACCAAGCAATTCAATGCAACATTAAGGAAAGAAAGATGCAAAATGAGTGGAGAAAGAATAGATTGGTTCTAATATATGAGAACAGAGGATACATTTTGCAGCTGTCATATAGTCTACACTAAATGTCAGCAGTGAAAACGAGAATACATTTTACAGAATATATATATGAAAACTTTTATAATTCATCTTCACATGACTACATAAGCTGAAATTTTATCTACTTATTTTTTAACTAAGTCTTTATAATTCAATCAATAAATTTATTCTACAATATACGTCGGTTTATATTATGCGTCATCACACTATTTTTAATTGAAATGACCCGCGCATCGCGCGGGTACGATTATTAAATTATTGAATATAGGTGAGCATCGTCATTTTTTTCTTTTATATAAAATTTTGAAATAACCGGATCTGGATATATTTATTACTTTTCGGCTTGAGTGACTTTTGAGTAAAACAATAAAAGATAAGTAATTTTATCACAAATTATATTTTCAATAGCTTCGTTTAAACAATGACCCTCGTTTTAAACTTCATTTTCGGATTTAACTTTATCTGATGCAATTTTGAAAGAAGGGTAACTAATGTTTATTTCATATGATGAAAGTTATACATATATTGCGTGAGAGGATCATTTTCTATTATTTCTACCAAACTTGGAAGGGAATTAATGATTTTACTCATTGTATGAGGAATTCTTTTTATATAATTATTTTTACTTTTAACTTCATATAAATTGCTCCTGCATGAACTTTCAATTAGTATGACGTTCGATAAAGAACCTATATCATGAGTAACATAAAGTTGGGGGTGCAAAATGTGATCACGTTGTATTTTTTGTTGTTCTTTATGATAGATGTGGCCATCTCTAATATCAAAAGCAAAACAAGGTGGAATAGATGTGATTGAAACCTATGTTTTTTGGAATCTACATGAGCCTCGTCCTGGACAGGTATTTTATTGAATACACACTCTCTATCTCCCAAATTTTAGTGCTTTTTCTTTTCCTTCTCAAATGAAGTTTACTTATATTCCTAAACTGAAAATAATAGCAAGCATACTTATTTCGTCATATACCAAAAATACCCTTGAATTCAGATAAGAGTTTTCTCGTATACTGATTTCTTATTTTCAATGAGATGTCAGTATGATTTTAGTGGAAGACGTGACATAGTAGCATTCATCAAGCAAATTCAAGCACAAGGTCTATACGCTTGCCTTCGTATTGGACCCTATATTGAGGGTGAATGGACTTATGGGTAAAATAATAAATAATAAGTATTTAAATTTGACTATAATTTCTTCTTCACCCCTAAGGGTTTTTACAATTATGTTTTGATCCCTTGTTGAATTTTATAGGGGTTTCCCGTTTTGGTTACATGATGTCCCTGGCATTGTTTATCGATCTGACAACGAACCATTTAAGGTAATATATAACCCATTTTTCTTCTAATAAAAGTTTTGATTTTGTATCGAATATATCTATACACCTCTAAAATGCAGAATATAATAATCTTATGCGTTGAATTCTCAATTAGACCACTTTGATATATTGTTTGAATTAGTAGGAACATTAACTTAATTATATTCTATTTTACATGACAGTTATACATGCAAAACTTTACCACAAAAATAGTGAACTTGATGAAGTCGGAAGGGTTATATGCGTCACAAGGAGGTCCAATCATACTCTCACAGGTTAAATATCCATAACAAATGATCCATCCCATGATATTTCTATATTATATTATATATAAATACATGTGTCAACATTTTTTTATTTTAAAAATACATGTAGATTGAGAACGAATATCAAAATATAGAAAAAGCATTCAGAGAAGATGGTCCCCCTTATGTTCGTTGGGCAGTAAAGATGGCTGTGGAACTTGAGACTGGTGTGCCATGGGTCATGTGTAAACAAGATGATGCTCCTCATCCTATTGTAAGTGTAAATACTCAAATCATCAATATATATTTTAACTCATGCATATAAATTACTTTATTTTTCATAGTACTAATTCCACTTTTTGTGGATTCTTGCATGTGATTAGGCTTTATGTTACCTGATGTATAATGTTAGTAATGGCATATTATTGCTACATTAATTTGATTCCTAGAATTTGCATGCATGGATCACGTGTTTTGCACCAATAAAAGTAACTACTATGTTATCTACAGATTAACACATGCAATGGAATGAAATGTGGAGAAACATTTAAAGGGCCAAATTCACCAAATAAGCCGTCACTCTGGACAGAGAACTGGACAAGCTTGTAAGACTTCATGCATTATCCAACGTAACTCTACAAAATTCAGAATTTTTATTCAAAACTAACAATTGCTCATTTCTATTTCTATTTGTATTTTGTAGCTATCAAGTGTATGGTCAGAATGTAACACTTAGATCAGCAGAAGATATTGCCTTTCAAGTTGCTCTGTTCATCGCAAGGAAGAATGGAACTTACATAAATTATTACATGGTAAATTCAACAATACCCTCTAATATAATGCTAATCAAATCTTATTTTATATTTTCGTCTATTTTAGAGTAAAGGTTTTACTTAGGGGTGTACATGGACCGAGTTGGTTCGATTTTTATTAAAACTAAACTAAACCAATTATATCGGTTTGGATTGTTTTGGTTTTGTCAGATTTTTTTGTTATATGAATATTATTTTAATCTTACGTTATTAAAATTATAGATAAAGCTTTGATAAGTGAATATATATTTAGTAAATATGGAAAAAATTGACAAACATATGATCTATTAAAATATTCTAGTGGGAGAATTTTTTTAGTAACACATGATAGTTATTTTCTTAGTCGTCTAACAATAATTTTTCGTTAATTTATGATTTCAAGGTTAATACATGAGAGGATCCCAAATATTTTTACATTTTCTAAAGAAAAATTACTACAAAGTCTTAAAAATATAAATAAAATTTATATATTTATATGTCGATTTGGTTCGGGTCTTTTTACTCAATACCAAATCAAGTCAAACCAAACCTAGTCGGATTTTTTAATTGATTTGGTTTCAAACCTAATCAGGTTTTTTAATCGATTTGCTTTGGTTTTTCGATTTGGTGCGATTTTCCGGTTCGGTTTGAACACCCCTAATTTTACTACATGACCTTTTATAGTCCTGAAATGCCAAGTGGCCTATATATATATATGTATATATTAATAACTAAAAATTGAACTAATATTTCATTGGACTCTCAAATCTTTCTTGGCTTCACTATCAGTATCATGGAGGCACAAATTTCGGCAGGACTGCTGCTGAATTTATGATAACAAGTTATTATGATCAAGCTCCACTTGATGAGTATGGTAAGTTATCCTAACATCCATTTTTTTGTATTCAAGTTAGAAATAATACTAACAACCTTTACACTATAAGTGAATTTTAACATGTGACAACATCAGGTTACGTATTAATGTACATTATATAGAGTTTTACTTTAATTTACACGGTCAATGTATACAACTTAAACTGAACAGTAATGCAGGTTTAATTAGAGAACCAAAATGGGGTCATCTGAAGGAATTACATGCAGCAGTAAAGTTATGCTCGGAAGCTATACTTTCTAGTTTTCCCACCATGCAATCTTTAGGTCAACTACAGGAGGTAGCAGCACAAGGCCATTTCACATATTTTCAAGAATTTACTGAGCCATGAATCAAATGACTCAATGGAAAACTATACTTCAAATCTGCAGGCTTATGTATTCAGTGGAGATTCAGGAGCTTGTGCAGCATTCCTGGTGAACACAAATAATCGAAGAAGTGCAACGGTGCGATTCCAAAATTTGACATATCAATTACCTCCAAAATCTATAAGCATCTTACCTGATTGCAACATAGTAGCCTTCAATACAGCCAAGGTACCTAACTAGGTCCAAAATTTTCGACACTTAAGAAATGTTTTGTTCTATACTACTAAATCATGGCATGTACATATTCCTGTGTGATAGGTGAGTACTCAATTTAACACAAGAACTTGGAGGCCAGTGGTCAAGTTTGATTCAGCTGAGAAATGGGAACAATTCCAAGATGTTATTCCGCAATTTGATGCAACAAAACTGAGATCACAAACATTGTTGGAGCAAATGAATACTACAAAAGATGCCTCCGATTATCTTTGGTATACTGCTAGGTAAGGGTGTATATGGACCGGGTTGGTTTGGATTTTATCAAAATCAAACCAAACCAAACCAATTACATCGATTTGGATTGGTTCGGTTTTGTCGGGGTTTTCGGGTTTTTTTGTTACATAAATATTATTTCAATCTTACTTCGTTAAAATTATAGATAAAGCTTTGATAAGCGAATATATGTTTAGAAAATATGAAAAAAAAATTGACAAACATATGATCTATTAAAATATTTTTATGGGAGAATTTTTTAGTAACACATGATAGTTATTTTCTTAGTTGTCTAACAAAAAAATTTCGTTAATTTACGCTTTCAAGATTAATACATGAGAGGATTCCAAATATTTCAACATTTTCTAAAGAAAATTCACTATAAAGTCTTAAAAATATAAATAAAATTTATATATTTATATGTCGGTATGGTTCGAATTTTTTTACTCAATACCAAACCAAGTCAAACCAAATCTAGTCGGATTTTTTAATCGGTTTGATTTAGTTTTTCGGTTTGATGCGAACCCTATTGCTTGGTAATTAAACTCAAACACTCAGTATTATGTCACATAACTTATAGAAAGAGGACTGCTTTTAATACATTAGAGCAAAATTTGTTAGGCACAATAAGAACTGCCATTAAACTCTTTCAATTTATTATTTATCTACTAACATATGAAAAAATTTATGTGATAGTTTCGATCAGGATTCCCAGGAGCAGCAGGCTAAACTAAGCGTGAAGTCCTTGGGCCATGTTTTACATGCTTTTGTGAATGGAGCTCTAGTGGGTGAGCAATTCTGTAAAGAATCGTTAATTTGTTGGATCTTCCAATATCAATAAGTTGATTGTTTCACTTCTATTCAATGAGACGGATAAAGTAAAATTGGATGGAAATCATTTATAATATTAATTTTTGCTGTTGTCTTTTCATTTTGTAGGTTTTGGTCATGGAAAGTTTAGAAATACATCATTTACACTAGAAAGCACGGTTGGTCTAAATAAAGGGACAAACCAAATCTCATTACTGAGTGCAACAGTTGGCTTACCGGTTTGTACTTAATCCTGCATTTTTCATTTTTTCTTTAAGTTTTTCTGGATTAATATTAAGTATAAAGATCACTATCTATACCTAAATACATTGTCAATTACAGTTTAACTTTCTTACATTGTGTGTTGTTAATTAGTATTAACTATTGCTTAAGAACTTTCTTTTTCTAATTACAGTTGTTAGATAAACTAGTCTTCTTTTAATATGCAGGATTCAGGAGCATTTCTTGAGCGTAGGTCTCTGGGTGTACGTTCAGTGATTATTCAAAACAGTCGAGGGGTAAAAAATTTAACTGTTTTCCCCTGGGGTTATCAGGTAATTTCACTAATTTTTTACAACAGAAGATCTATGGTTTTAACTTTCAAGTTAAGCATAATTATATATTTAGAGAGCATAATTGTTATGTTAAGGTTTCTTTTCGAAATGGTGTGTTTAAGGTTGGACTGTTAGGTGAAAAGTTACAAATTTACACACATGAAGGATCAAAGAATGCTAATTGGAGCAGCTTAGGCTCTTCTCAACAGCTCACGTGGTACAAGGTAAGAATATGGATCCTTCGTATAAATTGTATAATAGACTCTTTGGATCTATTGTATGCAGCTTTATATTATATTTTTGCAATATTTTTTTTGCGCTTCTTTGGACCTATTGTATGCAGCTTTATATTATATTTTTGCAATATTGTTTTTGCGCCTTAAACCTATAGACTCTTCGGACCTATTGTATGCAGCCTTATATTATATTTTCGTAATATTACTTCTGCGCCTTAAACCTGTTACATTCTGATCATACTTTGTCAATTTTTACCGCTACACAAGGTCTTATACTACCTCAATTTTTAGAAATTTATTGTTTTTCGATTATTTATTGTTAGGATTAATCTTTATATAATACTCATGTAATGGTTGATTTAGGATATTATTATTTGTAATCCCTTAGTTAGTGTTTGTTCTTTTCTCTTTAAATCAATTTCTTTATTCTTTCGAAAATATTGGTCTTGTCCTGCATTACCTAGTTTAAAGTTCTAATATCTAAAATAACTCTTTAATTTTTGCCAAATATTTGTTATTTTAGTCGACCAATAATTCAATCAATTGCAATTGGACAGTCCATTTTCAGTTCACCCAAGGGTGATGGTCCAATAGCCCTAAATCTTGGGTCCATGGGAAAAGGTGAAGCTTGGGTTAATGGCCGAAGTATAGGAAGATATTGGGTCTCATTTCACACATCTGCAGGTCTTCCTTCTCAAACTTGGTACGTTATTATTACTTTAATTTAGTTCAATAATGTCTTACAACAACAATAACAACCCAGTATAATCTCACTCAGTGGGGTCTAGGGAGGGTAATGTGTACGCACATTTTACCCCTACTTGGGGTAGAGAGGCTTATTCCAAATAGACTCTTGCAATCCTTCCCTCCAAAAACTTCTCACCTTGCTCTTGGGGAGACTCGGACTCACAACCTCTTTATTGAAAGTGAAGATTACTTATCATTAAAACAACCCCTCTTCGTCAAATAATGTCTTGGTTATATACAAAATTGGTTACACCATCAGTGTGTATAAATTCAATTTAATGCCGTATAATATCGTTCAAGTGTGTATTTGTAGGTACAATGTTCCAAGGTCATTTTTCAAACCTAGAAATAACCTACTAGTTATATTTGAGGAAGAAATGGGCAATCCTCTTAACATCACTCTAGACGCAATTTCAGTCACAAAGGTATGCGCGCACGTCACCGATTCGAATCCAAAATCTACACAAGTTTAATATGAATTCCAGGCCCGTTTAGGGCAGGCGAAATGCAATATTACTTAGTCATATAAGAAATTCGGCAGTAAATCGTGTCCTGGAGTTCATAAATCTCTGCTGGTTGATGTTCAGTGCAAATGAATACACAACTTAATTATCATCTCCTTATTATTTTGCTCATTATATATAAATGGAAGATGTATAGAATTACAAGGATGTATAGGTGCATTCATTTGATACATGTACGTTAATATAATTATAAGTTGAATTTGACGAAAGGTCACAAATATGTTAGAAATTATAATATGTGAGCTAATCAAATAGGCTTTTGGAAGTTCAATTCTTCAACAACCAAAGAAATAAAATTCTATATATGTAGTTCCAAGATTAATGTTAGTTTTTATCGTATATGAACTTTTGTTCATTTATTTATATGGGATCTGTAATTAGCAACCTGCAACTTTTGCTTAAATATGAGTTGCACTTCCTATTTCGTTCAACAACCAAAGAAATAAAATGCTATTATATATGTAGTTCCAACTTTTAAGTGTATTTTTCTCAAAAGTGCTTCTCTAAAAAGTACTTTTGGAGTTAGATTCATTAAACATTTCGTTTGGCCAAGCTGCAAAAATCAGTTGATAAGTATTTTTTTTCAAAAGTACTTTTCTCAAAAGTATTTTTGGTGAGAAGTAGTTTGTTTTTGACTAATTAATTTAAAAAGCACTTCTGAGTAGCAATTAGTGTTTGACCAAGCTTTAAAAAAATACTTTTAAGTGTATTTTTCTCAAAAGTGCTTCTCTAAAAAGTACTTTTGGAGAGAAGCTATTTTTTCTGCTTCTCTAAAACTACTTCTCATTCTCCTCAAAAGCATTTTTTCCCAAAATTTTGGCCAAACACCTCAATTTTGGAAAAAGCGTTTTTGAAAAAAAAAAGTACTTTTAGCCAAAAGTAAGCTCAAACACGCTATGAGAAAGGTAGGAGTCCAACCCGACCATCAAGGTTTGAAACTAGTAAATTTTTGGGAGAAATTTAAAAATAGTCAGATTTACAACTGGTCATTCAAAAATAGCCGAGTTTCAAAAGTAATCGAAATTTAGCCATTTTTCATGTAAGGATAAATCTGAGCAAAAACATAGTTCAAATCCGAAAAATGCTCTCGCATATTATACGGGAGTTCCAACATAAGTATGCTGAAACTCCCGTATAATATGCGGGAGTTCAAGTATAATTATGCTGGAACTCCCACATAATATACTGGAGTTCCAGCAAATATAAATGTCCAGTATAATATACTGGAGTTTTGAGCACCGGTGCTCCAGTCTCCCATACATTATACAGGAGTCAGCTAAGTATATCGGTCCAGCATAATATGTTGGAGTTCGTACACAAATGCACCAAACTCCTGTATATTATACGGGACCGATCTCTGTTGCAGCAAAATAGTGACAATTATTTATTAACTTGGTAAATGCTGACTACTCCTATAAAGGCCGGCGGAAGGAATGCTCTGCTCACCATGTTATTTTGACTAAATCTTTTGCGCTTTGAAAGTCAAGATTTTGTATAGTTAAGTTAGTAATTGGGAATTTTAACGTTTTCATAATTGGAGGGGTAACTTGTAAAAGACCAAATAAAGTTTAAACCGAGCAACATCAAATTTAACTGAAAAGAATTAAATTAGATTCTTTTTTTTGTCTGCTATTTGAAAAAGTAAGAATTTTCTATTAGAATTCTGATCAGAAATGAAAGAAACTGTATCCCATGAACAGCACTAATTTTAGCAATTCAAATATTCTTCCGCCAAAAGACCTTTTTTCCTCTTTGTGTTGGTAGTGATCAATTGTGAGCTGGTAAGTTGTTGACCAAATGATCCATCGAAGGATAATTCTGAAATGTCAGCCTTTTTAGAGGAAAGAAAACAAAACATAGGAGCCTTCATGTGACGAGTCTTGTCGCTTTTTTCCACTACCCACATACCC
Source organism: Nicotiana noctiflora (assembly GCA_032618575.1). Classification (NCBI taxonomy): domain Eukaryota; kingdom Viridiplantae; phylum Streptophyta; class Magnoliopsida; order Solanales; family Solanaceae; genus Nicotiana; species Nicotiana noctiflora. The sequence continues at coordinate 96,418 of JASVEL010010760.1, read as the reverse complement.
ATGTTAGGTACACTCAGAAAAAGTCAGAAATCATCCAAAGGCTAGATTGCTTTTGAAATAAAGTATTTGGAGTATTACTTTTAAGTCAATGTAGTTATTAATTTAAAATATAGTATAAGAATTGAAGTACTATAAAAAAAATAGTTTGAGTCATCGTGATAATAATGTTAGATAAAATGAAACGGAAGAAGTATTAACTTAATTAAATTGAGTAGTAAACTATATCTTCTGAAGTAATTAAGGCTGAAAAAATGTAAACAGCAACTAAAGATGTGAAACAAAACAATTTTTTGCCCTTCACCAAAAAATAATTTTGAAAAACCATGTCTACTAAGCACAGAGTGGGCCTTCTACCATGCTTATTATCTGAAAATGGAAGTAATCGAATAGATGCTGCTAATTTCTCATGGCTGACTATCCACAATGACTTCGAGTTCAACGCAATCACAATGTAAAAGATATTATTTCTGTATACAATGGTCGACCTAGCTGGGATCCTGCCTAAGTGGCAGGATATGAGAAATATCACGACCTACTTCAGTCTAAGCATCTACAGTTTACGTTAAATTAAAAACAATACTCAAGCAACAATGGAAAAGGTCATAGCGTAAAGGCACAACGGCCAAAGAATATATCAAGGGTCCCAGAACTATATACAAGGGGATTCTCGAAGAGAGGGGAATTTCATCTCTCTTTGCTTTCTCCTTCTATTTCTATCCGAAAAGGATGCAAAATTGATCACACTCTATCTCATGAAAGAAGAAATAACAAACATCAATAAAGATCGATTGCTCTTATTTCATTTTACTCACCATTTTTCGATTCATTTTTAGATCTGGAGTTTAATGTACTTGGCTAAGATTTATCTCATCGTTATCATCAATAGATTTAACCAAACAATTTAGCGCCGTATGTGGAGATTTCTTAGCCAAAATCTTTAGTTTCCTTTAGATCCAAAACTAGTGAAGTATAATCACCTACCAAAAAGAGTGGTAAGTAAACCTCACATGCTAATCCAGATCCGGTTGCTACACAAAAGCTGAAGTTACAACCAACATCCACACAAAGCCTACACGCCCGATCCATGGACAAGCTAAGGTGAGTCCAACCCACGCGGATCTAGAGCATAAAAAAGAGAGGAAAGAGAATTGGATACGGCCATCGAATTTAGAAACCACCACCCCGTCAACCATTTAAACGCCGGGCAAAGCAAGCAATGCTATGGATCCACCCTTATTCACTGACCCGTCGGATTGAGGTAAGGAAAATATCATTTTGGCTCATCTTCTGTTGTTTGTTCAAACAGGAACACAAGCGTCGCGCGGGAGAGCGAGCAAAGGAACATCCTAACTAGAGAATGGAAAACTACTACAAAATAACTGAAATATCGCCCACCTGACACTCCAACTTCTAGCAAATGACGCCCCGTAAGCCGTACGCTCTCTCCCTCACCTAGGAGTTGTCCCAATCGGGTTTTCCCTAGGAGTTAAGGATCGAGTCGATGAGGGGGACATCACCGAGTTCAAAGTATAACTCATCGCCCCGCCTGCCAATGACATCTCTAGATGGAAAGCGAAAAGACTAGATAGGGAAACTCCAATATATGCATGAAACGAACGTGATCAAAATAGCAACGTTTTATACCCTCCGACATTACACTCTCCAATGCAAACAAAATAAAGTGAACCGGGACTCACCCAGGAATCGCAGAGGTGGAGCAAAACTGGAACTCCCCCAGACGATACCCGAAACTCTCCCAAAAAAAATTGGGACTCATTACGAGTTAACATTTCAACAAAAGATTGAAATAACACCCTTAAGTCCAAGGGTCAACACCAAAGAGAATAGTTTGATCTCGATTGAACAATGATGGATTAACGTTTTGACGAAAGTGCGAAACAACACCCTTAAGGCCAAGGTAGTCATCGCTAGACAGAAGAGTTCGACCTCAATCAAATAATGATGTGTTAACATTTGGACGAAAGCTCAAAATAACACCCATACGGTAAAGGGCCATCGTGAAAGAGAAGAGTTCGACCTTGATCAAATAACGACGGGTTAAAATTTTGATAAAAGTTCGAAATAACACCCATAAGGCCAAGAGCCATCACCAAAGAGAAGAGTTCAATCTCGATCGAATAATGCAGGGTTAATATTTCGATGAAAGTTCAAAATATGTAAGGCCCCGTAAAATTTTTGTGCATAAAACCTAGTATAACGATGGGTTAACATTTCGACGAAAGCTCCAAATAACACCCTTAAGGCCAAGGGGCATCGCCAAAGAGAAGAGTTTGATATCGATCGAACAACGACGGATTAACATTTCGACGAAAGTTCTAAATAACACCCTTAAGGCTAAGGGCAGCCGCCAAAGAGAAGAGTTTGACTTCAATCAAACAACGACGAGTTAACATATCGACAAAAGTTCGAGATTACACTATTAAGGCCAAGGGCCATCACCAAAGAGAAGAGTTCGACCTCGATCGAACAACGACGGGTTAACAATTCGACAAATGTTTGAAATAATACCCTTAAGTCCAAGGGCTATCGCCAAATAGAGGAGTTCGATCTCGATCGAACAATGACGGGTCAACATTTCAACAAAAGTTTGAAATAACACCCTTAAGGCCAAGGTAGTCATCGACAAAGAGAAGAGTTAGATCTCAATCAAACAACGATGGGTTAACGTTTCAACAAAAAGTTCGAAATAACACCCATTAAGACCAAGGGCCATCGCCAAAGAGAAGAGTTCGACGTCCATTGAACAACGACGAGTTAACTTTTCGACGAAGTTCGAAATAATAGCCTTATGGCCAAGGGCTATTTCCAAAGAGAAGAAATCGATCTCGATCGAATAACGACGGGTTAACATTTCGACAAAACTTCAAAATAACACCCATAAGCCAAAGACCATCACCAAAGAGAGGAATTCAATCTCGATCGAACAATGACAGGTTAAAATATTGACGAAAGTTCGAAAATAACACCCTTAAGGCCAAGGGTCATCACCAAAGAGAAGAGTTTGATATCGATCGAACAACGACGGATTAACATTTCGACGAAAGTTCTAAATAACACCCTTAAGGCTAAGGGCAGCCGCCAAAGAGAAGAGTTTGACTTCAATCAAACAACGACGAGTTAACATATCGACAAAAGTTCGAGATTACACTATTAAGGCCAAGGGCCATCACCAAAGAGAAGAGTTCGACCTTGATAGAACAACGACGGGTTAACAATTCGACAAAAGTTTGAAATAATGCCCTTAAGTCCAAGGGCTATCGCCTAATAGAAGAGTTTGATCTCGATCAAACAACGACGGGCTAACATTTCGACGAAAGTTTGAAATCATACCCTTAAGGCCATGGACCATCGCTAAAGAAAAGAGTTCGATCCCCATCGGTCATCTTTAACAGCTTCCTCAAAAGTAATTGGGAAAAGGGTCAAAATTAGCCATCTACTATTGTTTATTGGTTACTTGTGCCACCCATTATACTTTTTGGCCATTTTCGTTCCTACCGTTAATGAAGTTTGAAAAACTACCCCTAACCCTAACATTTTGACACTGTGGCAGCTGACCACATTAATTTTATCCATGTCAGTTGCCAAGTCAGCTGCTAAGTCATTAATTAACCCACCCCTTTTCTTATTAAAATATTATCATCTTCTTTTCCCTCACACTCCCTCACTTTCCAACTTTACCAATAGCCATTATACCCATCCACAAACCACTGCTCCTTGCACTCTATAGTCATTTAGAAATACCAAACAAAGAATCAATTTACTCTTAAGGTCGCAAGTGCTTAAGTAAAGAAATAGAAAAATAAAAATTAATAGAAACAATAATAGCTTGTACCATAATTCCCCTTTTCATAACCTTGGTCGCATAGAACCAGTAAAATAATTTGGTGTTGTACGGAACCCGACATGGCAGTTGCCCAATTTTTTCCGATAATAACTATTTGGAATTGAAACTTAGGTTCTGACGATGTCTTTGTTCTGTTCCTTCTGATGATTTTGGAGCTTGTTTTCACAGAGTTGGTAGGTCCAAAATTGAACTTTTATTATATGTTCTGCTTTTTTATTTTCAACAAAGTTAAAATCTTTTGTTTATTCCAAAATTATAACGTAAGTTTTGAGCTTTAAGGTCTTTTAATGGTGAAAATTTGTAGTTTTTAATAGAAGGATGTGACTGTAGCAAATGGATTCTAAAGTGATAGATTGGACTTGAGATATTATATACAGAAATATATTATATATTAGTATGGATGTTGTAGTTTTAAATCTAAAATGTGATTTTAAACACCGTCGAATGTCTGAATACGCCATTGAAGGACGATTGAGCTTTTGAGTTTTGTCGATTTGAAGATGTCGATCTATAAAGAAGAAGAGGTTGGATCTGAAATTTTGAAGAGCTGGCAGCGTTTCATAGCTAAAAATCCTGATTGTGAACTACTTGATTACTTGAAACATTAGGGAAGGAGCTAAAAACTCCATTGGATGGTTTTTTGGTAAAGCTTGAAAACATTAATGGGCTTTTTGATCTGGTTGTTGTTTGGCTTAATTGAGTAATGGGGTTTTGTTTTCATGATTGTTGGGGGGTCGTACTTAAATTCTCAAGTCAGTTGGTGAAGATTTGGGAGTTCTCTGTCAAAAATTTGGGCTGCAAAAAAAGAAGGGAATTATAGTCCAATAATTTAGATAATGGCGATTGAGAGTTCATGAAGACGCAGATGCTAGTGACCGGCTCCGATGAGAGAGATGACTAGTTCCAAAGTCTTGGCAGCTGACATGGATAAAATTAATGTGGTCAGCTGCCACAGTGTCAAAATGTTAGGGTTAGGGGTAGTTTTTCAAACTTCATTAACGGTAGGAACGAAAATGGCCAAAAAGTATAATGGGTGGCACAAGTAACCAATAAACAATAGTAGATGGCTAATTTTGACCCTTTTCCCAATTACTTTTGAGGAAGCTGTTAAAGATGACCGATGGGTTAATGCAATGAATGGTTAACATTTCGATGAAAGTTTGAGATTATAACATTAAGGTCAAGGGCCATCATCGAATAGAAGAGTTCAACCTCGATCGAACAACGATGGGTTAACAATTCGATGAAAGTTCGAAATAATACCCTTAAGTCCAAGGTCTATCGCCAAATAGAAGAGTTTGATCTCGATTGAACCACGACGGGTTAACATTTCAATGAAAGTTCGAAATAACACATTTAAGGCCAAGGACCATCGCCAAAGAGAGGAATTCCATCTCGATCGAACAACGACGGGTTAAAATTTCAACGAAAGTTCGAAATAAAAACCTTAAGGCCAAGGGCTATCGCCAACAAGAAGAGCTCGACCTCACTCGAACAATGATAGGTGAACATTTCGATGAAAGTTCGAAATAACACCCTTAAGGCCAAATGTCATCGCCAAAAAGAAGAGTTCAACCTCGCTCGAACAATGACGGGTTAACATTTCGATGAAAGTTTGAAATAACACCCTTAAGGCCAAGGGTCATTGCCAAAGAAAAGAGTTTGACTTCAATCAAACAACGACGGGTTAACATATCGATGAAAGTTCGATATTACACCATTAAGGCCAAGGGCCATCACCAAAGAGAAGAGTTTAACCTTGATCGAACAACGACGGGTTAACAATTCGACGAAAGTACAAAATAATACCTTAAGTCCAAGGGCTATCACCAAATAGTGGAGTTCGGTCTCGATCGAACAACGACAGGTTAACATTTTGATGAAAGTTTAAAATAACACCCTTATTGCCAAGGTAGTCATCAACAAAGATAAGAGTTTGATCTCGATCGAACAACGATGGATTAACATTTTGACAAAAGCTCGAAATAACACCCTTAAGGCCAAAGGCCATCGCCAAAAGAGAAGAGTTTGACCTCGCTCGAACAACAATGGGTTAACATTTCGACAAAAGCTCGAAATATCACCCTTAGGGCCAAAGGTCCTTCACCAAAAAGAAGAGTTCGACCTCTATCAAACAATAACAGGTTAGTATTTTGATGAAAGTTCGAAATAACATCCTTAAGGCCATGGGCCTTCACAAGAAAGCAAAGTTCGACCTCGATCAAACAATGACGGGTCAATATTTTTATAAAAGTTCGAAATAGCACCCTTAAGGCCAAAGGCCATCGCCATAGAAAACTGGGACTCGCAATAGGACAATAACAAGTTAACATTTCGACGAAAGCTTGGAATAACACCCATAAGGCCAAGGGCCATGGTAAAAAAGAGAGTTCGACCTCGATCGAAGGACTACGGGTTAGCATTTCGATGAAAGCTCGAAATAACACCAATAAGGCCAAGGGCTGTCGCCAAAAAAGAAGAGTTCGACCTCGATCGAACGACAACGAGTTAACATTTTGATGAAAGCTCTAACACAAACGTAATATGCGCCAAGACCGCTTCAATTGAGAATACTATCCGTATTCGCCTAAAACCTTGGCCGGGGTCGTTACTCTTCGGATATGTTCGAAATAACACCCTAATGTGGGCCCGATCTCCAAGAAAGTCAACTCGTACATCAATGTCTATATTCACCCCGACGTATGCAAAAACAATAAGATGACCTGTGAAATTCTCCAAAATCTGATAATGAAACAACAAGTTAAGATTTCGACCTTAGTTAAAAAAATACCCATACGGCCAATGACCATCATCAAAAGAAAAATTTGACCTCGCTCCAACGATAGTTTGGTCCTGCCCGGACGACCCAAGTCATGACTAGCTTCGTCCAAAATAATGAATACATTAAAATAATCTCATTTAGAATCAAGAGCGAATCTATTTAAAGCCATAAGTCACATGTCGACCTCGCCAAAATAGGCAGGTCAAACAAGACCTTATTTAGACTCACACGATGAAGTTCTACTAAGTCCAGCTGAGATTAAATTCCCTAAAAATTAGGAATTACCGTAAGGAAAGCCAAAATTCCATGGCAAAGTTATGTAAAGCAAAAGGAAGAGAATTGCAAAAGACATACAACGAATAAAACTTCTTTTTATTTAAAGTTGTTGCGCAAATAGTCACAAATTACGCACAACTAAAATTATGCAAGTCCAAAGGAAAATATAACAACACAAAGACAACAAACCAAAAAAAAAAGAGAACAAAACAAACAAATATGAACAATTTTTTTACTGAGCGTCATCATCTCCATCCTCCTCATCACTATCTCCATGAAGTCTCTCTTCATCATCAACGTCCTCGTCGGCCTCTAGTGTCACAGGATCATATCCACAGTTAACACGAGCCTCTCGTGCCTTCGCCCGCGCTCTTTAATATACGACCTCAGAAATATTGCTCGATTCTCACAAACTCTTATATATGTCCCACTGGGCTTCGGCAGGTACTTAGAGCTCGTGCAAATAATGTGGAACAACGGCGGAGGTAGATTCAACTTAGGCCAATAATCGCGCATTCTCGGCCTCAAGAGCAACGACCCAGTCCCCTAAAGTCGAAGCTTCGTGATTGATGTCACCAATACGCTCTTCAAGTCTCGCCTCCCTAAGCATCACCGTTGCCCTTTCAAGTTCTTGCTCGGATTGAAGAACACGAATAGTGCCCTCTAAACCCACTACCTTTTCTGAAGCCGACGCCCAAGCACTCTCAATACTCTCCAACCCGAAAACCTTTCTTTCTAGTTCAGCTAACTTTCCCATCCAATCTACACTCATTGCCTCGACCTTGAGGGCATTCTGATCCATCTCGAACTGCATCAGCCGCACATTTTCCTGAAGATGCTCGCACTCTATGGCAACCCCTTTGCCCAACTCAAGTTCTTCGTCCTTTGCATGAAGTTTCTCCTCGATCTCGCTACTCCTACGAATAGCCCACATCAGCTCCTGATCCCTCTTCTCCAGTTTCTCACCAAGGGATCGATCACTACATTCGCCCTCAGTCGCTCGTGTATCTCACGACACTTGTTGCGGTAGTGTCGATACTTCTCCAACATCGTCAGTAAACTCTTGGCCCAAATGTCAGCCCTATGAGCACTCTTAATCTCCACCATGTACGTTTGAAAAACGAAAAGATGGGTTATGGCCAGGATCGTCAAAGATGAAAAGAACATAAAAGAAATGAGAAACTTACCCTTAGGACCATATCGGCCACTTTATGCATCAAATCAATGTCACAAGCATCCTTGAGAGCCTCGCTCTCAGAGGCCGAACACAAAAGGTCAAACTACGGTACGAAGTCTTCCGTATCCCCAGAAGGTTAATATCTGACAGTGTAGTTTTTTTAATAAATTTTGAGTGAAACTCGAAAGTGAATGTAATAATTTCCCGTTAATCCAATACTATTTTTGATTACATGAACGAGAGGGAGAAATCCATGACTCGGTCCGGAAGATGAAGGCCTTCCCAACGTGGTAACAATGGCCTCGGGACCCCGACCTCCCATCACAGTAGCCTATTGATCAACCTATAGCAGCTGGAGTCTCTATCGACAATTCGATCATGGTGACCGGCTGTACCTTCACAGACGGGTTAGCATCATTCCCTATCTTAGACTCCATCAGGGGGATGCCGCCCTCTGAACATACCACGACTGATGGAGCCATTGTGGACTCCACTCATCGTCTCTTTGACGGCCCCTCACCATCCTTAGTACAAGAATACTCCTCTGTTGGGCAGGTAATAGAAGTCGAAGCACCTGATTAGGGAATAGTTTACATGGACTCGGTTTTGGTCGAAGATTCAATTTGAGCAGCCATCATCGGTTGTCGGATAGCAAACCTTGGTACAAGCTGAGTAGAAGACATCGGCTGTCAAAATACAAGTGGAGGAGCCATTCACACGCTCTCTAATTACGATAAAAGTTGTATAAGCAACAAAGCCAAATTGCAAAGTGGAAAATAGAATCCGCGGCAATACTACTTAACAGTAAGGGGCTTACTTCCATATTTCTCATAGAAGGATGACCATTTGCTAACTCCCGTCGAATAAGGAAGAATGGAATTCACCCATTCGCGGATATCGTCAACAGGCGCATGGGGTAGTCTCGCGGCTACAAAAGCAAAAATAATTCACAAAAATTATTATTTTGTTAATTTAGTCATTTTTTCATATTTATACTATAATATAGCTAAGGTAATTTTTACGCATTTTTACAAGTTTATTTAGTAATTTTAAAGCTAAATTGCATACAATTGCAATTTTAGCCTACTTTGAGATTTAATAGCATTTTATAAGTATAAAATTGGTTCTAGTATTTTTAATTTCTGATAATCATTTAGTACCTTTAATTTATTTTCAGAAATTATTTACTATTTTTTATAAAATAAAAAGGAGAAAAGTTGATATTTAAATACTAGCTCTATTTCGTTTCAATTATAGCCTAAATTAACCCCCAATCAACCCAATTTCTATTTTCAAACAGGCCAACCCAAATCCTAATTTAACTCGACTCCAACCCACTTGATTCTCCTTTTGATTTAGGTCGTTCATCATTTTGATCAACGGCCACGATTCACCCTTACCTTTTTAATTCCCCAAATCCCCTAACACTAGCCAGTCTCATCAGAGACGCCATCCTTGAAACCCATCTCATCTCTCAGATTCTCTCGAACCTTCCTTAACTTTAGCTGCCTCTAACCGTTCCCGCCCCGAAACTACCGAAATCAATGGCTTCTCTGGCCATGAGAGTTTTATATTCACCTCTTATTGCTCTTATACACTTGGTACTCGAAGGTTCGAGGTCTGACCTCTTAAATGCTTGGTGTTCGAAGTCTTTCCCGTTTTAAGGTTCTATGGCTTCTCCAGCCTAGCTACAGCGTATCCAAAGCATTTCGAGCCTGGTTCTGACATAGACGACTTAGATCGTACCTTTTTCAAGCCTTTCTCATTCTAGGGTTCCTCTGAAACCCTAGACTATTCGAGGTTTTCTTCGATTTTTCTTAGATATGTTATGTATCTATGCTCTATTTGTGTTTTCAAATGTTTTCCCCAACTTTCTTTCAAAACTACTTTTAAAATCACATCTATTTCGATTTAGGGTTTTCTGAAATGCTTAAAATGTTTCTATGACTTTTCTTCCCCTTTCTTTTTGTGTATTTGTTTGCTAGTGCTTTCATATGTTTCCTTTTTACCACACATGTTCTCGTGTGCTTCTATATTTTTTATTTTCCTATTGTGTTTCTATACCATGCTCACATATTTATCTCACTATATTTTCCTATATGCTCTTTTGCTATATTTTTCTAGTGTTCTTGTGTTCTACTACTGTATTTCTTTTACTAAGTTCTTAAGTCTCTTTGTTTGCCTTCTGTTGAACCATGTTGAGTTTCTAAAAAAAAACTTCTTAAAGCAGGTTTCTTCTACTGCAGTTCTTAAGTCTCTTTGTTGCCTTCCGTTGAGCTTTGGTTAAGTTCTTCTACTATATCTTCTATTGTGTTTACTGTTTTCTCTTCTACTGAACCCTAATTAAGTCCCCTCTGAAAGGTTTTTCTTAAACGTTCTTCTTCTACTATCGCATTGTTCTCTCATTGTGCTTTGAATTATTCCTTCACTCAGTTTGCCTTGAATTTTCTATTGTATTTGCTTGTCTTCTCATGAGATTCTAAAAAGAAATGTATTTGACTCGAGGTGGAAACCCTAGAATTTGGGGGTTCCGCCGAATTTGGTCATTTGATTGAACTAGGGTTCCGTTTGAGAACCCTTGACTCTTTCAGATTAATCTCCGAGCTTATGAACTGAGTTTGGACTCCCCTATTTTGATGTAATTCTGACTTCTCTAGAATTTTTACTAGCCTTACAATGGTATGACAAATTATTTCATGTCTTAACGTGTCTGTATGCCTTTATATGTGATGAATATTTCTTCAAAAAGGTTTTTCCAACATGTGATTGATTCAGAATTCCTTTTAATAGGTCTAATTGATTGTTACTGATTTTTCTTAAGTTAAAATCTTTCCATCTTTATGACTTGGTTCATTTATACAAAATTTTTGACTTATGATTTCCTGACTATCAATTGATTTCCTTTCCTTAATTTGTACAACTATTTACTGTCAGAACCTTGTTCTTAAATAAACCTCTATGTATTTACCCCTCTTGTACAATTTTGAAAAGTGTTTGATTAGTCTCATTCCTTAATTTGTTTTACCCGTTTGAAATAACCTTGTGTAATTAATTTTCAAACTATTTTCTTACCTATTTTTGCTTGCTTTCTATACTATAAAAAGGGTACGACCCTTTTACACTTACACACACACACTTCAGACTTCACACTTACAATCTCACAAAACTCATACTTGGAGTCTTGGAGTATTCTTGCTTCTTGTCTGCAATTTGGCTTTACAAGACTACTGCTTTCTTTTGCTTGTTTCCTTGAGACTGGTATGTTTTAATTTTGGTTTCAACATCATCCTAATTTGTTTACTTACAGCCTTTACATCCATGTCTACTTTACAATCTATATGGAGTTAAATGTCAACTAGTATGTTAATTTCCTTTCATCTATTTCTGCTGTGAATCCCTACACCCTTGTTTCCCTCTATGTGCTTTGAGTTGTAGTTCAAAACATGACAATATATAAGTTATTGTTCATGTTTGGACCTGATCCCTTTGGGGATCCTAACTCCCAAAACAATGTGTTCTAACGGGCTGGTGGGGTGTGCCAGCATTTCCTATTGCCAGGTACGCCTACTAGCCTATCTTTGCCACTTTCCATTTTCCCCTTTTCAAAATTCCTTCTATGCACTTACACTCACTCTTAGCTTCTATGTTCTACCTCCCTCCTGTGAGCATTGCCTTGGGACCTTGAGTTCCCTTTGAACTTGCACACTCACTGCACCATGACTCAATCCTGCAATGTATTTGGGTGTGAGCACTGCCTGAAGTCTATTTGAGGCTCTTAGGGAACTCTGACACATCCCAAATGAGAGAAAGGCTTTGGATCTTGATCTTTGGACTTGGTGTACTTCATGCTTCACACAGGAAGTCTGAATCAGGCTCTTCTTGGTTGTAATTTTAATTTTTTTGATGTAGTTTCTTTATTTTATTTTTGGACTATAATAATTTTGTAATAAACTTCTGGGGTAGTTAGTGAAAAGGGAAGGGTAACCATGCATGCAAATGGGTAGATATCATGCTCATAGGGAATTACTACACTTTTGTATTCATGTATTCTACCTACAGCTCTCACAGTCTGCATCTCACATATAGATATCATGTTTATAAGGTTTCTGCACTTCTGCACATATAGATACCATGTCTATAAGGAATTAGGCATCCATATAGATACCATGTCTATAGGGTTTCTGCACTTTTGCGCATATAGATACCATGTCTATAAAGAATTAGACATCCATATAGATATCATGTCCTGAATTCTACATTCTCTCATATAAATACCATGTCTGTAGGAATTCTACATTTTCTCATATAGATACCATGTCTATAAATACCTGGAAAATCGAATTCTGCATATGCATATAGAGAATCTGCCTATAGGTCTTTATGAATCTTGTAGCACTCTAGATACCATGCCTATAGGACTCCTACACTTTTTACAAACGTTTCAAGATCAATCACGCTTAAAAAGCATGCATATAGGAATAACTAACTAAACCTGAATCATCTATCTCGTTTACAAGTCTAAAACCAGTGGTAAAGTCATTTTGAAATCTGCAGAACATTTGCTTTTTACCAAAACTCGCCTTTCCTGGTTAACTGACAACTTCTTTTCCAAAATCAACATACTTTTTTTTCTGAAACTAATAGATATCATGCCTATAGGTTTTCATTTAACACTTAGGCAAACCATAAGGTAAACTTATAAATTGAATCAGATTTTATTAACTACAACAAGCAGGCATGCCTGATTCGGGTTTCTTATCTAAAATATATAATAGATCAGTTTACCACAACTCTTTAAGTTTAATCAGACCCTACTCAGTATGTGTAAGACATGCTAAACTATATGCTTCTTTTGTCTTTACAGAGTTTTTTCTGAGCCTTATGTGTTTCTCCCTATATTTGCTACATATGTGTTTTGATTGTCGCCTTCGAATTTTGTCCTTTGAAACTATAAAACCTCACCCCTTCCCTTTAGGATTAGTAGTCCCGAATACCTTCGGGACTGATAGTATTGGGGCGTGTAATAACATGCAATAAGTTAAACGAGACCATTCCATATTTAATACCTTTACGGGGTGAGAAAGGGTAGATATGGATATGATGACCATGCGATAACACCACGTGTATAAATGGTTACCGGGTATTGTGTGGGGTGATCCATATTATTTATAAACCTAGGACCCCTCCCCCCTTACTTGTTTGTTTTATTCAGAATTTTAAAACTGGTTTTTCTCAAATTTTAGCTTCCTTAACTGCTTTTAACTTCAAATTACTTGCAACAATTATGTGAAAACCCTCCTCACATTTGTAACATTTACTTTTGCACTTGTTGTTTGCACTAAAAGTCACAATTATAGCATGGATGAAACTATAGTAGTGGATTCTGAGGGGTGCCTAACACCTTCCCCTTAGGATAATTTCAAACCCTTACCCTATCTCTGGTTACTCAAATCAATCCCTTCTCAGTGTTCTAATTCACTTTAATCATTAGGTGACGACTCCTCAATTCAAACCCAATTCCTGAAAGGGAACGAGTTGTCCTCATATAAGCAACATAGCCAAACTATAAAGTGAAAAATAGATACTGCGATAAAACTACTTACCAGCAAGGGGCTTACATCCATATTTCTTGTAGAAGGACGACCATTCGTAAACTCCCACCGTATGAGGAAGAATGGCATTCACCCGTTCGTGGATATCGTCAATAGGTGCAAGGGATAGTCTTGCAGCTGCAAAAGTAAAATGGTTCAATACCACCCAAAGAAAAATGGTCGACTGTCATTCCAAAAAATGATACAAAAACTTACATGCAAAGTTCCATCTTTCAAGGAATTCTACAGGATCCGCCACAAGGTACTTGGTGAGCTTATAAAAATAGTTTTCATAAAATAAACGGTTGGCCCTGTTGCCCATCTTCACCATTTGACTCTTTATCCCTCGATGGTGCATGTGGATCATCGTGCCTCGGATGAGTTGAGGGACAAAGATATTGAGCATGTGTCTCAACGTGAACTCCCAACCGGCAAGCTCCGCGAACTTGAGCAGCATAAGGAATAATTTATACAAGTATGGCGAAAGCTGAGTCGGACACATCTCATAGAAACGAAAAAATCTATCACTAAGGGAGGGAGAGGAAGCGTATACCTCGACGATAAAGGGATAGGCGTAGAACGCATAATATCTTGGGCGATCAAAATGTATGATATCTTCTCCCATAGTCGGCAGCATTTTAACTTGGTGAGGGATCCCCTATTTGGCATTCAGCTCCACGATCCCCGCCTCAGTCGTAATAGAGGAAATAGGTTCCGGGTCTTCTCCGACAAGACAGTAGAAATCATTCCACGACTTTCCAGGGCGAGTCAATATTTCATCTGCGTCGGAACCCCCTCATCCTCTATCACTAACACTCCTCCGAGAACAGGAACATCATTTTTTGGCGCTGGAGTTGTGGCAAGATTGTTAGCACGGGAAGAACTACCAGCTGTTTACATCGATTCAATAGAACAAAAGGATTAAGAAAAAGGAAGAGATTGGGACGAAAATTTCTAGCTAACCGAATGAAATCAAAAATTAGAAGTATCGGAAAAGAGGAATACAAAACTCTTTAAACAAAGGTAGGAATATATGCCAATCGAATGGTGTTATTCCTCTATTTATAGGGACAAATATTTCCCAAGCAGGAAACCCAAGAGTCACCAATTGAAACTGATAGGGCACGAAACGGTTCAATCCCCACAAAATGTGTGGCATAATGGCAACAACCACATACAACACTTTTAATTTTGAACGGTCGAAATGGTCCAAAGGCATCATTAGAGCGTCGTGCCATTGCCCCGACCTAAAAACTACGCCCAAGGCACGAACAGTAAGATTTGTCCTAAGTGTTCGAAATCATAATCCGCCCATCGGGCCCACCAATAGATGACCCCGATGGATGGAAGGACTAACTATATAGGTCAAAATCTAACCACAGTAGTCGACCCAGCTGGGATCCCTCCTATGTGGCGGAATAGCGAGAGACATCATGACCTACTTCATTCTAAGCACCTACAATATACATTAAGTAAAAAGCAATGTTCAAGTAACACCAAAAAGGTCACAGTGTGAAGGCACATCGGTCAAAGAATATAGCAAGAGTCCTAGAACTATATATAAGGGGTGGATTCTCGAAGAGATGGGGCTTTTTCTCTCTTTTCTTGGCTTTTTCTCTCTTTTCTTTCTCCTTCTATTCAAAATTGATCACCCACTCTGTCATACGAAAGAATGCAAACATCAATAAAGATTGATCACTCTTATTTTATTTTACTTATCATTTTCCGATCCACCTTCAGATCTGGAGTTGATTATGCTTGGTTAAGATTTACCTCATCATCTTCATTAATTGATTTAATTATTAAGGTTTTGATATTTTTTTGTCAAACAATTTCTACAATAAGTTCATTTATAAGGTTATTACAAATAAATTTATTTAATCAATAACTTAATAAAAATGGAATTGACATAATATAAAAATTACAGTGATAATACAAATATATTTACATAATTCAGTATTGTGTATATTACTTAAATCCATCTGTTTGACTCCCTGGAGTATGATTAGAGACCATACATATATTGTCCTTTTCAAGAGGGTAAATTCTTGCTTTGAAGAAACAAATAAATAAAAGCACCAAATCATTTCTACTCCAAAGACAAAAGTAGTTGGGTCATGAAATTTTTCCATGGCAAACACATGCATCCCACGGAAAATACATTAGTATATACCATCTAGCCTTTTGTACAACCTTTATATTATTCCCTTTTCTTCCTCTTTTATAAAGTATCTTCATATATAGTATTATAACAAGTTCATTTTTTTTTTCAAAAAAGTCAAGAGAAAGAAAGAGAAATTTCATTTTTAAAAGATCAACAAGCTAAGGGACACAAGTTTACCATTTCTTAAGCCAATGACTCTTTCACATATATATTGAGAGTGCAAATCTTCCCTCTAACTTGCTCTTCCGTAAATCCTCTCTTCAGTCTGTCTTTGCTTCGAAGTTCCAATAAATGAGTTTCTTGAAACTATATCAACTTATTTCAGGTGTTTAATTTTATAAAGAGGGGCTTTCGCACGGTCAGAATAGGGAAGAGAATAATGGAAATATGGTGGCTATGGCGGAATGTGCTGCTAATTACGGCTGCAGTGTTGGTTATGGCGGCAGCGGCGGCGTCTGGTGGCGGTGGAAATGTGACTTACGACGGAAGATCGTTGATAATAGATGGACAAAGGAAGATGTTGTTCTCTGGTTCTATTCATTATCCTCGAAGCACCCCTGATGTATGTCCATCTTTCTCTCTCTCTCACTTACTCGACTCTTTTATGTGTATATTCAATGAGTATCTTTAACATCTCAGAGTGTAAAATAAATTTCAAACAGCTCGCTTAAAAGATAATTACAGTTCATAAAAAGTTGGTTATATAAATTATAAAATTATTTACAGTATATTAGTGTAAGTTAAACCTAATGTCTGTCTACCCATAAAATAGGAGTACTATATATAGTCAAACCTTCTAAAATATCATGGTTAATTCCGAGATTTTTAGATTTTTATAGCGAATAGTTGTAATACATCCGTAACAACATTTAATTTTTTATATATTTTTGGGCCGTTATAGTAAACTTATTCAATAAGTAACTTTATTTTTTTATTTTCTTATGTTACATATAAAAGATAAAAAAAATCTTCAAATTTAAAATCTCGGAAGATATGCATTTCACTAAGTAAACATTGAAGAAAACTAATATATTATTAATAAATTCACATGCACACATTTTAAAGCTACTAGAAAAATAAATTCTTACAAGATTGACGGAAGAATTTTGTAATTATAGTTGTTTCGTAAATTTCATTCTCCTACTACCGATATAACATTTGAATCAACGAAAATTGGTGTCTAAATTATCCAATAAAAAATATCATATGCAGGTCTTCTAATCTTGTGCTTTATGCAAGTATAGTAACTTTGTTGAATGGAAAAGAGTGTGTGCGTATTTTTAGAATTGTTAGTAGTAATCTTAAAGATTCTATATAGATGTTATAGATGGATAATTTTCCAAAGAGCATTTTACTATAAATACGATTATTGCTGTTATAGGTAAAAAATTATTATAAAAAGATAAAATAAATTTTAAAAAATAAGTACTAAGAAAAATTGAGCTTTTATGGTAAATGATTGTTGTATAGTGATACGTGTGTACTTTGACATACAACAAGCGGGTTTCTCGAAAACATGTAATTAAGGAAGGATCGTTGAAGTTTAAAAAAAAAACACTTAACAAATTAAGAAAATGGATAAAAACAAAAATAACTGACAGGCCACTTTTATTTAAACAAAAGATTTAGTAGGTAACTATTGTAGCCATGTGAATAGTGGGATTATTATAGTATAAGATAGGCAAGCAAACCACTAAAGAAATACTCCCTTAAGTAAGATATATTCCAGTGGATGGGGCTTTTAAATTAGTGGTTACGATTAAGAATCTTACTGGTAATTTCATCTTAATCAAATTTTCTGTTAGATGTTTCAACTACTCTGCTTTCTAACATTTCCTCAATATTAATTACTAGTATTTTCTATGTCCTAAATTTTAAAATTTATAATTTAAAATAAGTCATAGAAATTTGTGCGCGGGTGAGGTATTATATATATTCCCTCTTTTCTAACCATAATATGTTATGTGTAGATGTGGCCATCTCTAATATCAAAAGCTAAAGAAGGTGGGATAGATGTGATTGAGACCTATGTATTTTGGAACCTTCACGAACCCCAACCTGGACAGGTAATTACATACATATATAGACACATGTATACACATATTTAACAAATTGATTATATGAACTAATTTATCTTAATGTTTCTTAGTAAACTGATTTTTTAATTTTTTTAGTACGATTTTAGCGGAAGGCGTGACATAGTATCATTTATTAAACAAATTAAAGCACAAGGTCTCTATGCCTGCCTTCGCATTGGACCCTACATTGAGGGAGAATGGACTTACGGGTAAATTTTTTTTACAAAGATTCAACTTTTATATCTTTTGCATCCACAATCCCATAGTATTTCTATATTTAACTTTTGGTCCCTCTTTTTATAGAGGTTTTCCCTTTTGGTTACATGATGTCCCTGGCATTGTCTTTCGCTCAAATAATGAACCCTTCAAGGTAATTTTCTTTTTCTTATAATTTTTTTCCTCTCAAGTCCCATTATCGTAATATAAAACCATGTTTACAGCTAAAAAAGAATTAAAAAATAGCTTAACAATTTTCTTAATTTCTTGACAGTTGTACATGCAAAACTTCACTACAAAAATAGTGAACCTAATGAAATCAGAAGGATTGTATGCTTCACAAGGTGGCCCAATTATACTCTCCCAGGTAAGTCTCCACATTTTTATGGTAAGAAATTTAAAAATAATCAGATTTACCACTGGTCGTTGAAAAATAGTCAAATTTTAAAAATCATCTAAATTTAACCACTTTAAATCTGACCGAAAACAATGTTTAAAATCCGGAAAAATACGCCCGCAAATTTTACGGGAGTTCCAGCATAAGTATGCTTGAACTCCCGTAAATTTTACGGGAGTTCCAGGATAACTATGCTGGAACTCCCGCAAATTTTACGAGAGTTCAAGCATAATTATGTTGGAACTCCCGCAAATTTTATGGGAGTTCCAGTTAGTATAATTGTCCAGTATAATATACCGCAAATTTTACAGGAGTTAGCAAAGTATATCGGTCCAGCATAATATGCTAGAGTTCGGTCCAACATAATATGCTGGAGTTCATATATAAATGCACCAGAACTCCCGTATATTATACTGGACCGGTCCCTGTTGCATCAAAAAGTAACTATTTTTCATTGACTAGGTAAAAGCTGACTATTTTTTATTGATCGGTGTAAAAACTGGCTATACAGTGATATTTTAACATTTTTATGGTCTTTTGCAGCGGCTGCCAAAAATCGTACTATATTAGTCATTTTATATTCGCATGATGTTGAATCAATTTTTCAAATAGAAAAAATCTCAAACTCATAACCGTTATCTTCAGTGATACATTAGAGTACAGCTTGATTTGCACCACGTAATTAGTTATAATAATAATCCGTTTCGTGAGTCAACTTACTTTATTCAACAAAGAAATCATATTGGCCTCAAACTTGTTGCAAAAGCAGCTAGTCTTCTTGTTGGAAACCATGTGAATATACTGTTTAAGTTTCAATTTTCATTGTACTGAAACTTTTTTTGATACTATATAATATGATCATCATTAACACTGCTTTACAGGGTAATTCAATTTCTTTAAAAGAAAAATTGGGTTGCGAGGGGGGGGGGAGGGGTGGTTTGGTTGCAAAGTGCCAAAAAAAAAAAAAAAAAAACATGTACTTAGAGCAATTAACTGAAGTACAAGTAAAAAGAGTTACCTCTAAACCCCATTTACTTAAATGACCTAAAGTTATTTTTCAGAATTTTGGTGTTAGATAAAGTCTCTTCCAGGAAAATATTTTCAATGGTCTGATACGACCTAGTTCGTTCCCTAATAACATCAAAAGATATTTCTATTTTAATAACTTAACCTATATACACGGACAATGTTAAGAATATTTACACTATCAATGTAATTTAACATATTACTGATCCTATTTTTATTTAAAGGTTAACTGTGGTTATTTTTATCTTTGTACACTACCAACATACAAAAATTAAACTCATTTGAATAATACACGCAGATTGAGAATGAATATCAAAATGTAGAAAAAGCATTCGGAGAAAATGGGGCACCTTATGTCCTTTGGGCGGCAGAGATGGCTGTGGGACTTCAAACTGGGGTGCCATGGTGCATGTGCAAGCAAGATGATGCTCCTGATCCTGTTGTATGTTCCCTCTCTTCTCTTTTTTAGTAATGGCGGTGTCACGACCAGTTGACACACATTTCGATTATTACATGGTACCTGCTACCTCCCATCAATATAAATATTAAATAGCCACTAGGCTTAGGCGGATAAGGAGAAATCCCTTTCTTCTTTCTCAGCAATTTACTTTCATTTCATTTTCCCAAACTCTTTCCCTTATGTTCTTCACCTGTTTTTATTTCATTTTCATAAAGACAGTTGTTTTAAAATATCTTACTCTCTACCACACAGATCACACTTTATAGAACATTATTTTGGATACCGGAACAATTCAGCTAATGGATGGTTTAAAACTCAATGTAGCAAGGTTATACTTGGCAACATTAGAGGCACAGCCACAATTTGACACTTATAAGTTCAGTATTTTAATTCATTTAAGCTACTGGATTCTAAATTAATATTTTGTGCATAAATAAATAATATTTTAAGACAAATATAGGGTTTGGATAATGGGGTCAGCCGAACCCGTACTCAAATAGCTAGCTCCGCCCATGGGTAACATGTGCCAAATCCATATATGACGCGCTGTGCTCTCATCACAGAACCAAAGCCCTAGAGGCATGTGTTTTATAAAATTATAACCCAAAAAGAAAGCTAAATTTCGATAATATAAAATAAATAAATAAATAAATAAATAAAATAAAATCAAGGAGCTGCAACTTATGGAAGTGAAAAGAGTGAGGACTCAAGGACTTGCAGCTAACTTTGTTTACTACAGATTAATGCATGCAATGGGTTGAGATGTGGAGAAACATTTGTAGGACCTAATTCACCAAACAAGCCTTCAATCTGGACAGAGAACTGGACAAGCTTGTAAGCTGTTCTACTCTACTTTTCTATTTATGCAGTATATACAATGAATGAAGTTGCTAAAACATCTTTATTTTGGTCTTAAAGCTATCAAGTCTATGGTCAGAATGCAACAATCAGATCTGCAGAAGACATAGCATATCATGTTGCTCTTTTCATTGCGAGGAAGAATGGAACCTTCATCAACTATTACATGGTAAAATTTAACACCCACAAACGATTTTCTATAGCAACATCTTTGCCTCATGCCAAACTGAAGATACTATTCAAGTCCGCGTTATCAAACATATGCTGCTTTATTGCTCTAACAAGGTTCTCTGACTTCATTATCAGTATCATGGAGGAACCAATTTTGGCAGAACTGCTGCTGAATATATGATAACAAGTTACTATGATCAAGCTCCGTTAGATGAGTATGGTAAGCAATCCAGAGATTTCACTTACGCTTCCAAGTTTTTCGCTACTTCTGACTGAGAATTCTACTACAGGTTTAATCAGACAACCAAAATGGGGACATCTGAAAGAGTTACATGCAGCAGTAAAAATATGCTCAGAGACCATACTTTCTGTATTCCCCTCCATGCAGTCCTTAGGTGAACAACAAGAGGTAAAGAAACTGTTTTCAATATCATGATGATCATCTTCAATGTCAAAGCCTACAAACACCGCGTACATAACAAACTGATTTATCTCACCCCCTCTCCCCCACAATGTGCAAACCAGGCTTATGTATTCAGTGGAGACTCCGGAGCTTGTGCAGCATTTCTAGTGAACATAGATAACAGAAAAAGTGTAGTAGTACAGTTTCAAAATTCGACATATGAATTACCTCGGCAATCTATAAGCATCTTACCAGACTGCAAGACTGTATCCTTCAATACGGCAAAGGTAAATCCTGACATACTTAAAAAGGTTTCTTTCAATTCTAAGTATAGTTAACCTTTTCAAAATTCAAATCACCTCCCAATGTGCTACCATTGATGATTGACAGAAGGCCAACACGCTATTCAGTAACTTACTGCTAACTTTAGAACAACAGCAACAACAACAGCTACCCAGTATAGAATTGACGGTGTGTTCATCTGTAATAGGTAAGCACACAATTCAACACAAGAACAGTAATACCGGCCGTGAAGTTTGATTCAGCTGAGAAATGGGAACAATGTCAAGAGGTTATTCCACAACTTGATGCAACTTCACTGAGATCAGACATATTACTGGAGCACATGAATACTACAAAGGATGTATCTGATTATCTTTGGTACACTTCCAGGTACCACAAAGATCCTTAATATACCATTTCACTCAGAAGAATAGAGTAATAAGTAATAACATTAGATCAACTAGACCAGAACTGAAGGACATCTTTCAGCTAAATATACTGGCACAGTATGATGTAAACAAAATAATAACTGCATTCTAAGAACAATCCTTTTAGTAATATCTGTGAAATCCACATGACAGTATCCAGCAGGATTCGCCGGACCAGCAGTCAGTTACACTAAGTGTGAAGTCCTTAGGCCATGTTTTACATGCTTTTGTGAATGGAGCACATGCAGGTAATCATTTCATTGTGGATGCAATATACAAAAATGAGAATGGTGTCATGCAATTTGAAAAGTAACATTTTTGTGGTTTGTTCCGAGTTTAAAATGATAATATCAAGGGGTAAATTGTTTTGTCCTACAAATGAGAAAAGATATTATGCACCCCCACGCCCAACACACACTCCTCTCCTGGAAATCAGGAAATAAAACTGAAACAGTACGGGAGAAAGATAAGCAAGATACAGTAAACAATTATCTGTGCTTTCAGCTGTACTATTGGTTAGAAGACTTATTAGATTTCCACATTCTATACTTCATTTATGGAAATGGAACTTGGGAATATAGAAACTGGCTTGACTAGTGAAGAAAAGAAAAAGCTTCTGTTTCCGAAAAGGAAAAAAAAGAACCCATAATTTTTCGTTTCTTAGCGTTCCTGATACCAATATATATACTGAAGAACTGTCTCCCAATACAAGGTTGCATAACCAGTGTCTCTTCTATGTGAAGCACAAGTTAACATAATGTGCAGCTCAAAACATCAATTTGCACAACAAAATGTCTTAAAGTATTTTAACTGTCGAGATTTGTAGGTTCTGCACATGGACAATTCAGAAATACATCATTTACTTTAGAGAACACTATTTCTCTAAATAAAGGGACAAACAACATCTCATTACTAAGTGCAACTGTTGGCTTACCGGTATGTACTTTCATGTCCTTTGTTGGTTTTCCTGGTTTGCAACTAATAATACATCACCCAAGAATGATTATGTTGTCAATCTCATCATGATATTAGCAAAAAGGGGAAGTGTATATTTGTATGTGGAAGTTGCATTTTCTTCTTTTGGTGAAAAGAGACACATAAGGAAGAAGAGTACATTATTAATTGCAATGTTGTATGTACAAGCACTTTTTTCCTCTCAACCTTAGAAGCGCCTAAAGAGACAGCATTTCAGAGCACTGGAGCCAAGTTCATGTATTCACATGACTTGCTTAAGCACCTTCTTCTTTAGATTTATGATCTCTAGTTTTAGAAAAACGTACGTAGTAGCAAGAGATTATATAGATAAAAGTGTTTTGTATCTTTAACGTGCAGGATTCAGGATCATTTCTTGAACATAGGGCTCTTGGTGTACAGTCAGTAATAATTCAAGACAACAATGAGGCCAAAAATATCACCAATTACTCATGGGGTTATCAGGTAATTGTAAGCCAATAGATAGCCCAAATCTTTTCTTTGCTTAGTCATCAATGTATTGCCAATGCCAATTGTACAAACCACTAATTTAATCAAATTTTTTTAGGGCATTTAATATGTCACATCAATCTATTTGGTACAGCTTGTTATTTAATAGAGCAGTTTTTAAGGTTGAGAATAACAAACCTGGCAACCATAATTCTTTGGTAAGTGATTGTATTTTATAATTAAGCTTACATGAGTATATAACATTTTCTTAAGGTTGGATTATTGGGGGAGAAGTTACAAATTTACTCATCTGAAGGATCAAAGAGTGCTAATTGGAGCAGCTTAAGCTCTTCTCAACCGCTCACATGGTACAAGGTAAGTCTGTGGATCCTTTCTGGGTATTTTTTCTATATCATGTAGTTCATACTTGTTAAAGCGACTAAGAGATCCTCGGTAATTCAGTATGTGCTTATGTTTCTGTTTATAACGCTACGGTCAGCTCTAGCAGATTCCAATTTTCAATTTATTTGTTATTTAACTCAACCTATGATATTTTGATTGCAACTTGCCAGTCAGCTTTTGATGCACCAGAGGGTGATGATCCTATTGCATTAAACCTTGGCTCCATGGGAAAAGGTGAAGCTTGGGTTAATGGCCAAAGCATCGGCCGATATTGGGTCTCCTTCCGAACACTTGCAGGCATTCCATCACAAACTTGGTATGTTATTTCTAGAATAAGCAGGCCATTTCAGAAACAGTCTATCTTATCTCTTAAATACTAAATGAGCCTCTTCACTTAAAGATCTTATCCACAAGGATGTTTATTCAGGATAGCTCAGAGTTGTATTCAGTTATTAATGACTAAACCTCCAGCAACTAAAATTGTTCATTTCCAGGTACAAAGTTCCAAGATCATTTCTACAACCAGGAGACAACTTATTAGTCTTATTCGAGGAGGAAACTGGCAACCCTCTTGACATCACTGTAGACACTATTTCAGTCACAGAGCCGTCATTGAGAAAGTAAACCACTTCTCCTCATTTTCGTACCAATTAATTACCTTCACCAACTACTTCTACTTAGAAATGAAAATTTCCAAGATATGAAGGAATAGCAATACGTTTATCTAAAACTATGACTATCTAATTCTAAATTACTATGATTAATGAAAGAAGTCAATTAACAACCCTACATAGAATTTCTTCTGAAAAACAAGTTCCATGATAGGTCAAGATCAATAATCCAATATATCAAGTCAACACTTAAGAGATACAATTCCTACATGCAGAATTCATTTCTCATCCCTAAACCAATACTCCCTTTTTTATAAATTTAATCACTCTTCCTACACTGGAATGTCTCAAAAAGATTGTGGTACAGAGCCACAACTTCAAGATTCAAATTCGCTGGAACTAAAACCACAAAGATAGACGGTATGCCTTTTACATATCCTATACTAACTAAAATACAAGTATCTATCAGCACCATTTGCACCCATTTTATAAAAAGAATAACTAATCTTGTCTGATTTGCTTGGTTCTTTTCAAAGGCTCTCTTAAAGGATCCAGTTTTTTATGTCAATATTGTAATGTGTGTCTATCAACCATTAATAGCTATAGAGTAACTAATAGTACTATTTTGAGCTTAATCAAAGTTTGCTCAAGATCTTCAGACAGAAATTCTCTTACAAAGAAAACCAATTATGTATACACATACTGAAGCTGAAAGACAAAGTTAAATGCTACAGTCCAGTAGGATTCTTTTCCCCCACCAATTTGCAATCACTTTTCACTGTGATAGGTCAAACATTACGATCTAGTATGCGTATTTATTCCTAATTCAACTATGTGCCAATCAAACAAAAGCATGTCCATCAAAACCATCATCTTATCAAGTGTATCATATAAAGTTGGTAAGCGTCCTATCGTTTCGCTTTGTTTACATTTTTCAACTATGACTTTTCCAGGCTTGTCTAGGGATGAAGAGATTCACCTTCTCTCACTCAAATAAAATCGGGAGATCCATACAATCAGGAATCCGTAAGACTCTGCTGGTTTATGCTCCGCAAAGATAGAAGAACAATGTTGACCATTCTTTGTTTGGGTGAAGCTCAGACGTGATTTCCATATAAATGTTCAAAATCATAGGAATGTAGAAATACAGAACGATATTATCACACAGGTCATTGATTCATTCAAATGGAGGCACATTGCTATTATCAGCAATTTGAAGTTTACCTGTATAGATGAACAGGTCCCAATAGAAATGTTCAAGTTCCTAAAATCTGAATTTGAGAAACATTCACACATCTTTTACAGTGCAAGAATCAATCAGGTATTTCATTGACGGTTTTTCTGTCCGATACATTCCCAAGAAAAAAATGACGAGTTCTAATCAGATCATTGGGCAATGCAAACTGAAACCACCAACCAATTTCACACACAATATGCTGTTAATGGAAATTAATATGTCTTACAAAAGGAAGTCCTACATATTTCAAATATGTGAAACTTTAGCAGCCTGAATGTCCAAATTGGAACTAACAAAACAGACCAACAAAGACCCAACTTACAAAATTTAGGTTGCTACTCACCACCAATCAAACAATTATGGTACAATGACTTCATGCTCATGCAAAACGCTCGCCTGCTACTCTGTTAGATGCATTTTGTCATGCCTGCAAAGGAATTGTTAATTAATTAATAAAGACATTGTCATTGCCAAGAAAACCTCAAGAAAGAACAGGAGCCAGAAAAAGCAGATAATTAGAATTTCTCCCTCATCAGTAACCAATATTTTGTCCTGGACGCAAAGGAGGAAGTGCAACATCTTCTGGCAGGTGTTTAGAAAACTTAGGGGTCATTTGGTTGGAAAACAAGTTATCCAGGATTAGTTATACCACAATTTTATGCCAACCAAACGTGGGATAAACTCATCTCAAATTTAATTCCGGGATTAATTATCCCTTATCCCTCGTACCAAACGAGCCCTTAAGGTACTAGTTAACCTAACAGTTCTTCAAGTAGAAATCCTCAAATACATATATTATATCATACAAACTAACAAAAAACATAATATAATCAAATGCAACAAACTAGAACCGTAAAGCAAACATTTCATGTAGGATCACTTTCTATGCAATATACACTCTTTTTAATTTTAACATCCATAAAACTAAAAATATCAGCAATTCTAGATGAAAAATCTTCTGAGATGCTTTTGATACCTCAGATGGTAAGAACTAGAAAGAACAGTCTTCATCAGCTCTGCACGTAGATTAGGTCTAACTTTGAGCATGAAAACACAAGCACGACGTATCATCCTATAGGGATCTCTGTGACCCCACCCTGTTTTCTTTTTTTGGATTTAGGAGACTTCTCTACTGTAGAATTCAAAAGGCTTGATGTCAAGAGTGCTTTCTGAGAAGGTAGTTCCGCAATGAAAAGCAGAGTTTGGGCCCAACCAGCATATTTTCCATATGTCCTCACAAAAGCATCTGCTACACGATTGCTAAGTTTGGGTGTAAGACTGGTTCCTGCAAGCTCAGGAAGGAGGTACTTGGTCGCGATCTAGCAAAAGATCAGGAAGAAATGTTAAATGGTATTCACAGATATGAAGAGAACTACGTTTTCTGAATTTACGTAACTTCAAAGAGCAAAGTTGCTGCATGTTTGCATGTCAATATTATAATACCTGTAACACGGAACAGATGATAAATATAGGTAATTGCAGAATCTGGGGCAATATACATCGTGGAAAACTCGGTGCACTACTTGTAATACTCCCTCTACCCTAAATGGTTCACTTTTCACTTCTGCATCCAGTGCTTTTAAAGCAAGATGCACACAAAAGTGACGAGTTTGAAGCAAAAAGTGAGAAGTGAAGTGCGTGCTTCTTTGAAATGAAGCACATAATTTATGAAAAATTAAAATCAAGCGACATATACATGAATTTAGTGCTGTAGTAGTCAAAGTAAAAAACTAATGTCAGCTCTAGTGTACACTACTATGAATATTAATCCAACTCAATATTGAGATTCAAAAAACCAACACTTTTATTTTGGATCACTTTGCACATCATTTTCGGAAGTGCACACTTCTATGAAGTGCATGGCTTTACCTGTGAAGCGATAACTCCTTCTCTTCGCACTTGTTTCGTCACTTTGAGTAACAAAGCGATGGCTTTTAACAACACAGCCTGAATCAAATTTTGATTAGTATTTCTAAATGTACTCTTTTATCAATTTGATATGGAAAATATTACACTAGTACTTCTGTGTATTCTCTATGTATCGAAAGTTTATTCTGAAAATAAACTGATCTGATTTAGTTCCACAAATCAGTCAAATTGGCCTTGATAAGTGATAAGTTGGTATTTTACCAACTTATCTTGTCTTTAACCATATACTTTTGCTATGTTTGAGTGATAAAATCGTGTATTTGATGCCATTTACTTCTATTTTACAGGTTGTATTGATTTAGAAGTAATAGTGAAGAAACCAAGTAAAAACAAGACAAAAAGGCGCTAAAATGGACAAAATAATCAGACCAGTGAAATACTCTTCGCGAACGCGAAAGAGGGCACGCGACACGATGAATCAGTATCCAAACCTACGCGAACGTGTAGGTCAAACGCGAACACGTAGGTAAAACACGAACGCGAAGCTGTACAGACTAGTACTACGCGAACGCGATGTTGGGCAAAAGAAACCTTCGCGTTCGCGAACGCGATGAGCAGAAAGAGGAAAGCCTTCGCGAACGCGATGAAGAAATCAGGCCTAAAGACTGGGCAGTTCTGGAATTTCACATTTTCTACCCCAAATCCATTAGTACCCAATTCAGCTCATTTGTAAAGGATCTTTGGCTTATTTTCAGTCCTCTTAGAACTAGAGAGAATATTTTGGAAGCTAGGGTTTTTGCACACACACTTGGGTCTTGAAGATTGAAGCTTGTGGTTAAGATTTTCTTACCCATTAATGTTTATTTTTTTATTTCCTTGCTTTGTATTGAATATTTAAGTGTGTAATATTTATTTCCAACACTTGAACCTTGTTTGTGGAAATATTCATACTTGTGTGGATTAAATACCTTGTTGTACTTATGTATTGAATGATTTTTATTCTTGTATGAAGTGAGTTATTGTTACTTTAATTATTCTTGTTCTTTAATGTTTCCAAAGGGATTAGCTAACCCTAGGACTCGCCCATTAACTCCGAATTAATTTTGGAAAAGATAATTTAGGGTTGGGAAAGATTAATTAACATTAACTCTATGGTTGTTTCTTCAATTCTATGTTTAATTGCTTAATTGTTTGGCCAGCAGTTGGGTTTTATTTACTATCTATGCTATGCTTGGAAAAGCCATATTTAGATTAGAGAAGAATTGAAGAAAGCATGATCTTAACCCTTAAGGGGAGCAGATTTGCGGTTATGATAGGAATATACCTAATCACCTTGCTTAATTAAATGTCGTGATTTTAATGCGTTCTTAATAGATTGATTTCATAGGAATATAGATGTTAATCTATTGAGAATAGGTGAGTAGTACTTCGGGAGAAGGCTATCAGAGCATTTATCGATTAATTAACAACCATGAGTGAATTATAAGAAAAGGATAGTTAATTTCAAACCACAATATTCATGGCTAAATCTTCTAATTGTTTTAGGGATAATTCAATTAGGAAGTCTTGTTAGTCTTCGGAAGAAGCTAATTGAGAATTATTATCCGTGGGTAATTAACATAAACTCGCTCATATTTGTAAAATCGTGAAATACATTGGATCGTTACTTGAGTGTAAAATCCTGAAGCAACCATACTTGTAGCCATTGATCATTTTACTTGCTTTCTAGGTTAGTTTACATTTCTGCATTTAGGTATAAACACTTTTTCAACTAAAATTCTTAGTATTTGACATTGCGCAACTAGTGATAATTTTCTTACATGCCTAATCGCCTACATATTATTCTCTGTGGGATTCGACCCCGACTCATAGTTTGCGAGCTTCCAACCGCGTTCGCGAAGAGTAAAAATTATTCAAAACTCCCAGATCTCGCGTTCGCGAGGGTACCATCGCGTTCGCAAGGGTACCATCGCGTTCGCGAAGGTATAGTTCTGCCTCCTCTAACGCGTTCGCGTGGTGAACCTCGCGTGCCCAAAAAATATTGCTTCTTTGAGGCATTTTTTTCAACCATGTTGTGTGCCCTTCTTTGGTTGTTCATTTATAGCACATTTGGGCACACATTTTTCCCGGAATTTCCTCACAAACAAGCACTCACACTCTACCAATCTCACCCAACAAGCAACGACAATTTTTTTAAGCATCAATTTGCAACTTAATGCTAAAAATTTTAACCCTAAAAACTATACCACAATGGTTGCTCTTCTTTCACATTTTACACCAAGAAAAAAGAGAAAGAAACAAAACTTAGTTGAGAGGAGAGTAAAGATTACATACCTTGAAAATGGATATGATTGCAGGAAGAATTCAAGATTTTTGTACACTGCGAATTTTTGGGGATTAGGGGGTTATGGGTCTGTTGTTTTGAGCAAAAAGGGGGTAAATTTCATTTCCAGAAGCATTGGGTCGTTTTAACTTACCTGACCCTACGCGTTCACGATGGTCTCACGCGTACGCGAAGGGTAACTGTTTTCAGTGGTCATGAACGCGACGTTCATGCGAACGCGATGGGTAACAATGCCCATAAGACGCGAACGCGAAGGGTATTCACACGAACGCGAAGCATTAAATTCTCTGAAGCTTCGTGAACGCGAGGCTCTCACGCGAACGCGTTGAAGGATATTTTTCTGCACTTCAACAGTGCTGGCAGCTACTAGCTTTGGCGCTCCAGAACAACCCGTCCTGCTCAAATCAACTCCAAAAAATCTGAAACTTGGCAGATTGGTTAAAAATAATATTCTAAGATATTCCAAAAAAGAAAATTTCAAAAACGGCTAAAAATCTTGAAAATGATGGGTTGCCTCCCACCAAGCGCCGCATTTAACATCGTGGCACGACGCAAACAATATTACCACTTTTCTCGCCACTTGGATGATATGAATTGGGCACCTAGCTTAGAATCAAGCTTGTGACCACGAGCGATGGGGGTGGTAAATTGATGATCAAGCCAATGCTTAAATTCTTCATTTTGTACTTCTTGGCTTTCATGTGAGGAATGACATTTTGCTTTCTTGTTTCCTCAAATTGTAAAATGTATGGCATGAGTTTTTCCTCCTTGCAATCCTCTATTGACTCGTGTAGTTCAACTCCTGTATCACCACACAATTCCAACGTTGAAAAATGCTTGGAATGTGACCTCAAACCTTCACTTTGCAATTTTTCTTGGACTTTGACATCTTCATTTTCCCCCGAACTAGAGTCAATCTCAACCACATTTGCATTTACACAGGTTGACTCTAATTCCATATTTTTCTCGGCATCCTTAGTACTCATGGAGTCAGTTGGCGGATGTTCAATTCTTGACTCCTCAAAGTAAAGCTCACTTTCTTCCTCGGAGTTGGACTCTTCTTGGCTTTTATCCGCACACTCAATTTGTTGGGCATAGTGAGCCTCAACCAAAATTTGTATTCGATCTTCCAAAGTGCGGATGTGTTCATCATTGTAATTCAAGCCTTTGTTTCAAGTCCTCAAGTGCAAAGTTGTGCTTCTCCTCATTTTCAAGAATGGTCTCCAACATGAGCGTCATTCTCTTATTTTGAGCATTTGAGAGTTCTTCTTGGTTTTGATCAAGTGCCAAGGAAGGATTTTCACTTTCAATGTGCAAGCCAAATCATTTTGGAGACTAGTCTCCAAAAGATGTTCCAAGGCATTTTGCTCCTTGTTTCCTTCTTCAAGTAGGCACTCCAACATAAGTTTGAACTCTCCATTTTGGTCATGCTCAACTTCTTGCATTTCCATAGCCCTATAATTCTCATCACAAAAGGTAGATCCATCATAGTATGGGTTTGGGGAAGGGAAGGACAAATATCCACAATAATCCCAATGACCATTTTGGCCACCACACTTATCACAAATACTCCACTCATGGGTTTGAAATTATGCGCACAATCCACCCCCGGAAGAATTTAAACAATTTTGCCACGAGTGTGGTCCTCCACAATAAGGACAAGGATCATCAAAGTATGAACAACTACCATCCGACCAATTTTCATTGTATGGCGCCATTTTACATTCTTTATTTTTTTTTTCTTTTTCTTTTTCTTTTTAACTTTTTTTTTTATTTTCCACCTTTTCAAACAACTTCCATCTCACAACTTTTTCAACCTTCCACCCCCGAACTTACGCTTTTAGCCTATATTTACACTTTCAAAGTACTTAGGGAGGCAGGGTTTCAAAAGCTAGATCAATTAATAACAAAGGATTTAAGCTTGTAATATGGTTGCCAAAGAATAAGGTTAAAGGCTCAAAATGGGTTGACTAGGGAAAATATTTAAGGATAGGACATTTAAGGTATACTAGCGGTCCAAGGAAAGCCTAATATCACTTTTCAAACCAAGTTAGTCTATAATTTCGCCTTAAAACACATTTCGGGTAAGTTCTAGAACTCTAGACCACAAGTACTACAAAAGAAATCACAAATAAATCTCACTACACATGGCACATGAAAACTCAAGTGGAATACAATCGGAAATCCAATACGCAAAGAAGTTACCTATAGCCTAAAAGAAAGCTATTTCGTGAATTAAAGAGCCAAAAATTGAGTCTAAAAGGTCATGACATTTTTTTACTTCAATTGTTTTCTTTTTCAACAAACACAAATTCATATGCCAAGGTTTAAATTATGTTGGTACCAAGCAAGCCATAACTTGGTCAATGGGCACCAACCCCAACTCAAACCATTTATTTTCCTAATTTAACAAAAACTAATCTTAACTGAAAGAGTAATTCCCTTAAGAAAGTTGTCAATCTATCCATCATCAAGAAAAGTCGACAACAAAAGAAAAAATATTTTTACAATTACCCGGTTCAAAAAAGAAAATTGGCATCCTTAGAAAAAGAACTGTGGTATAAAGAAACCCAAGGATATCGCCACTAACATAAAACATACTATATAAAAAATTAAGAAGCTAATAAAAATTAAAAAGTTAACAAACATACTAATATAACACATCACATGAAAATATACTTATAAAAAAAATAATAATAATATGAAGTCTTCCTTGACTTAGAAAAAAAAATGTGTTTATATAGAATAAAGTGATAAAAAGTCTTGAATAAAGGGAAGACTAGGTGTGGAATGAAACGAAAGGATGGAAAATGTTTTTGAAGGAAGGGGACTTTAATTGTAAATATTGTAGTGCTTTGGGAGGTTTTGAGTAACTTTAACCAAAATTTTCCCTTACCTTAACCAAAAGCCTAAATTACAACCCTTTAAGTCCTAATTGATTTTGAACTAAGTTGTCTACATTAGTGGAGGAATACATAAAGGGCAAGCCTATGGTACTACTTGTATGCATTTGAATATCTTTTTGAGAGAGAGTTAATTCTTTCCATTTAATATCCCATTTTGTTTTGAAATTAGGATTTATGAGTGTGGGATCCTCTCTTAAATGTGAGGGCACATGAGATT
Source organism: Nicotiana noctiflora (assembly GCA_032618575.1). NCBI lineage: Eukaryota > Viridiplantae > Streptophyta > Magnoliopsida > Solanales > Solanaceae > Nicotiana > Nicotiana noctiflora. The sequence continues at coordinate 63,236 of JASVEL010010760.1, read as the reverse complement.
TGAGTTGTGAATTTAATCCCTTTTTCAATTGGAAAGAATGACCAAAAAAAGTTGATTGCGATAGAGAGGCAAATTTTGAAGCTTTAGTGTCATGACTTGATTGCTACTTTGATTTGCATTAGTGTTTGAGCACTTGTAGTATAATGAAGTTTATGTGAAGTGATTGATAATTCACATGCCTTGGAGTGATTGTTGGTACCAATCGAAGTCATGCATTTGTGCTTAAAGCAGACTTTCCTTTTGGCTTGGTATGATATGGATGCATTGTTGATTTAACTACTTGGGAAGAGGTTTTGTTGCTTTCGTTGCTTGAGGACAAGCAATAGTTCAAGTTTGGGGGGTGTGATAAGTTGGTATTTTACCAACTTATCTTGTCTTTAAATATATATTTTTGCTATGTTTGAGTGATAAAATGCCATTTACTTCTATTTTACAAGTTGTATGTGATTTAGAAGTAATAGTGAAGTAACCAAGTGAAAACAAGACAAAAAGTAGCTGAAATGGACAAAATAATCTGCCCAGTGAAATACTCTTCGTGAACGCGAAAGAGGGCACGCGAACGCGATGAATTAGTATCCAAACCTACGCGAAACGCGTAGGTAAAACACGAACGCGAAGCTGTACAGACTAGTATACACGCGAACGCGATGCTGGGCAAAAGAAACCTTCGCGAACGTGAAGGTGTTTACGCGAATGCGATGAGCAGAAAGAGGAAAGCCTTCGCGAACGCGAAGCTAGACTCGCGAACGCGATGAACAAATCAGGCGTGAAGACTGGGCAATTCTGGAATTTCACATTTTCTACCCCAAATCCATTAATACCCAATTCAACTTATTTGTAAAGGATCTTTGGCTTATTTTCAGTCCTCTTAGAACTAGAGAGAACATTTTTGGAAGCTACGATTTTTGCACACACACTTGGGTCTTGAATATTGAAGCGTGTGGTTAAGATTTTCTTACCCATTTATGTTTATTTCTTCATTTCCTTGATTTGTATTGAATATTTAAGTGTGTAGTATTTATTTCCAACACTTGAACCTTGTTTATGGAAATATTCATATTTAAAGTGTAGATTAAATACCTTGTTGTGCTTATGTATTGAATGGTTTTTATTCTTGTATGAAGTAAGTTATTGTTACTTTAATTATTCTTGTTCTTTAATATTTCCAAAGGGATTAGCTAACCCTAGCACTCGCCCATTAACTCCGAATTAATTTTGGAAAAGATAATTTGGGGTTGGGAAAGATTAATTAACATAAACTCTATGGTTGTTTCTTGGTTGTTTCTTCAATTCTATGTTTAATTGCTTGATTGTTTGGCCAGCAGTTGGGTTTTATTTACTATCTATGCTATGCTTGGAAAAGCCATGTTTAGATTAGAGAAGAATTGAAAAAAGCATGATCTTAACCCTTAAGGGGAGCAGATTTGCGGTTAGGATAGGAATATACCTAATCACCTTGCTTAATTAAATGTCGTAATTTTAATGTGTTCTTAATAGATTTATTTCATAGGAATATAGATGTTAATCTATTGAGAATAGGTGAGTAGTACTTCGGGAGAAGGCTATCAGAGCATTTATCGATTAATTAACAACCATGAGTGAATTATATGAAAAGGATAGTTAATTTCAAACCACAATATGCATGGCTAAATCTTCTAATTGTTTTAGGGATAATTCAATTAGGAAGTCTTGTTAGTCTTCGGAAGAAGCTAATTGAGAATTATTATCCGTGGGTAATTAACATAATCTCGCTCATATTTGTAAAATCGTGAAATACATTGGATCGTTACTTGAGTGTAATTCCCGAAGCAACCATACTTGTAGCCATTGATTATTTTACTTGCTTTCTAGGTTGCTTTACATTTCCGCATTAGGTATAAACACTTTTTCAACTAAAATTCTTAGGGTTTGGCACTGCGCAACTAGCGATAATTTTCTTACCTACCTAATCGCCTACACATTGTTCTCTGTGGGATTCGACCCCGACTCATAGTTGGGTAAATTATATTACTGCGACAATGTCTATTGCTTTTTAGCAGTGGATTTGGACATCACCAATAAGCTAAGGGACAAGTAAATCAGGACAGAGGGAGAATGACTCATGCTCTACAGTCTACAAATTTCCAAATTAGCAGAACCTTCTTGTAAGAAAAAGGCTAATTTTACCCTAGACCCAGATAATTAAAACACAGCACAGCAATTATTGTGATCCTCAACCTACTCATGTTTACACCTTCAAAAGCATCCATGAATTGAGATTGGGAAAAAGAACTAGACATAAAGTAAGACTAATTAGTCTCGTGGAGTAACATCCACCTCTCTTGACTAGTAACAGACTTTAATTAACATCTTGAAGCCTTCTAAAATTTAAAAAGAGAAGCACCATATGCAATCTAGAATCTGCAGCAAATGCATGCATGATGCATGAGTTGTGCCACAAGCTCTAGTACTGAACTGCATGTACCCATTCTATCATACAGTAAAACTGCTCACATGTTTCTAAACTTTCGTCATCCCATATTTTTTTTTTTGATTTGCAACTTTTGTCATCCCATATTCAGCAGCATGGAGCAATACTCTCATAATTTCACTTTTCTTTGATAACCAAACAAGCTAATCCTTTAAGCATCCATAAAACCATTTTGCTTCCTCGAGGATCTGGCACTTCAACAACAGTAAAGCTCCAAGCTCTTTACCTTTAACTCTTTTCCCATAACAAGTGGAAATATTCAAGGACATGTAACAAAAGGTTGGTTTGTATTTAGGTAGAAAACGAAGACTAGAAAACTGCCAACATGCAGGCTCCTATTTGCTGATGTAAAGGGAACTTAATAATCATTAAGAGTTAAGACCATCTCATCTACAAAAACAAATTATGGAGACTTATGTGAATTCTGTGAAGCATATTTCTGCTTTTTTTGATCGGTATAGGAACAAGTTTCTTATGGAAATTTGACAACAATTTTTAGTGTGAGACCCTCTCATCTAAAAGGTTAAATTGTTTGAGCGAGCATACTTTTAATTACTTAATTATATCATGTCTCACAACACGCCCCCTCACGTGTGGGATTAATTCTTTTTCATTGGTCAAACATGTAAAATATTTTTTTACGTTTTGAGTGGCGATGAGATTTTAATCCAGGACCTCTGTCTGCACTAGTACCAAGCGAATAAATGGACCTTGGATCTAACTCAACCCCAAAAGCTATCTTATGAGGAGAGAATTGCCGAAGACCATATAAGGGGACAACACCTCCCACAACCAATGTGGGACTTAACACCTCTCTCGCATGCATTAGGACTGGACAATTGGACCGTGGATAACAGGGCCCAATATTGATGGCTCTGATATCATATTCAAATTAATAACCATTTCATCTAAAAGCTTAAGCTATTAGAGAGATTGCACTTTTAGTTCCTAAATATTGTCGCACAACTACACTAAAGGTATGCACTTACAGTAGGCATGGGAATAATGTAAAGAAAAAGGAGCATAACATCATCTAGGAGAAAACATTTCTATGCCGAAGCGATAGTATCTAGAAACTGCACAAATCCTTGTTCCATAAATTAATCAATCCCACATCTGCTAAACAATTCCATAAATTTCAACTTCTCTAATAGTTTCATTTGTCCCCCTTTTTAATAAAGAACTCATTAGTCCCATTTACATGCTCTTTCTGTAAAAAAATACAGGTCCAGGAGCATATCAAGCAAGAAAGAAGAAACCTCTAATACAACAATGATAATAATCTTCTTTTAGGTTTATCTTAATTCAAAATATTTATAGAAGAGTGAGAACATATGTTATATCTTATATGGCATCAAAGGAAAATGCATGTAGAAAATTGGCAATTTGCTCAAGTTAGAAACAGTGCACAAACAAAATAACACTGGAAGATGTTGTGATCTCCTAAACAACACTCAACAGACAAGATAGAGCCCTTGAAAGCTAACCTTCCACACATGAGTATCAACAGGAATAGCATGGTGCTGATCTAGAGAAAAGAGAGCAATACATGCTGCGACCTTAGGACCAACACCAGGTAAAGAGCACAGAGCATCAATGGCCTCGGGAAGATCTACTTTACGAAGTGCAGCAAGCCACTCCGCACCTCCACCAGGTTTTGATTGCAGTGCTTCCACCGTACCAACTATATATTTGGCCCTGCTCATTTCTAGAGACTGATTAGAACAAGGTGAACGAACATGTTACAGGGAGTTGGGACACCAAACATCAGGAGTTTTATGTACAACTGAAATCAGTTCAAGTATGAATAGAAAGTTAAAGGTATTCCTCTGTCTAAACAAAATACCTAAAGTTCCTGCCTAAAATATGCCCCAAGCAAAATGCAACAGACAAAAAGAAGGGAAGAAACAACCCAAAAGTTGAAGATATAGGATGTATCACATCATCCATTGTTACATACTAGCACCATTTAGCAGGTTTTGGAAATCATTCACTATCAAACTGCTAACCTAGCAGACCTATGTAATGCCATTAAGCATTTTAAAGCTTCTAGAAATATGACTATCTGAAATACATGCATTTCTTTACTGGAAGTTTGAAACAAGAACAGAGGGGAAAAGGAAACTTAATGGGAATTGAGATAAAGCCCATCAATTTCACTGCAATTCCATAGACCATCAACACCTCTTCTATTAATATATATAATTTTTGTACATTCGCAAGCTAAGGTTGTGTACATAAGAGACAATGTCGTCGGGCCCTTTCCTAGACTCCTCGCACAGCAGGAGCTTAACACACCAAAAGAAAGACAGAAGGGCCTATTCATATCATATCATGGGACATATGATTTAAAGAAAAACATAAGTCTGGAACCACAAAGATTGTAAAATGAGCATACCTGTAGCCAAAACCAGCAGCTCTTAGCTCTTGTTCAGAAACCATAGCCAACCTTTCAAGTGAAGGGAACTCATAAAACTTGAAACCTCCAACATCTCCCAAATAATTCCCCAATGACGAAACAAAATCAACCATCATGGTAATTCTCTTGATATTGTTATTAGATGAGCAAATAAACTGAATGAGACACTCAAGTGGGTCTTGCCTTAGGACTCTAGCACCCTCCAAATGTGTAGCCAACTCAGCAAATCTTGAATCAGAAGCCTTAAAACTCTCCCAAACCTCAGTTAAAGAAATACCCACATTGAGAAAATCAACAAGGGTTTTCTCCCTAGAAGCAGCAGCCTCAGAGTTAGTGCAGTGGAAATGGTATCCAACATCACCATTGTCAAGCTGTTTCAGTGAGACTAAGTGGGACCTACCAACAACACCAGTGTACTGAATGGGCCCAGTCTGTTTCCACCTGAAGGTTTGACCAGTTGGGAAGGTGAGGGGCAAGTAAAGTTCTGATCTTGATAAGTTGAGGGAAACCCATTTGGGGTCTGGTTCTGTTGTTGGTGTTGGATTTATTAGAATATTTCTTGGTTTTATAGATGAGAATGACCTTGAAGTTGGGGTATTTTTGGATTGGAGAATGTGTGGGGATGGTGGGGTTGATGGGGCTGAAGGAATGGTTCTTGGTCTCTTCATGATCGGAGAAGTTCTTAGTGATTGCATCTATTTTGATTGAAAGGCAGAGAGCAGAACGGCGCAGAGTAGTCGCTACTGAGGGACAATTGACGAAGTTTGGCTGATTGGCTCATCGGTCCTCCTTTTTTTTTTTTTTCTTTTTTAATCTTTTGTTTTTTAGGTTGCGAAATATATATACGGCCAATTTAAGTTTTCCACAACGACCAAACAAACAACTCAACTAAACCTTTTATTATTTAGACACTTTAAATGTCCATTAACCAGATCAAATAAATACATATTGCTGATGTGGTGTGCGCATGTTTGCTAATAAAATTTTAAGCGCGTGAATTTTTTTTTTTTTTTGGTTGAAGCGTGAATCATTTTTTCAGCCTAATTTTTTTATTTTTTATTTCAAAAAAACTTAATAATTGGGCCATCTTAGCCTCTCTTCTTGGCTTGACTAACCCACCTCAACTTTACCGTGAAACCACCATTAAAACCAGCCACTAAAATTGCAACCAAGCTACCAAAAATCACCAGAAACTCCCCTTTCATCACAAAATTCCATAGCCCATTTTCTCCCGAGCTTCGCCTAATTCCTTCAAACCAAAACTAGTTCCAAATGCTAAAATTACAAATGATACAAAATTAATTGGAGAAAGCATTAAGCCAAATCTGAAAATCTTTCTTTCATTTTCTGAGCAACCAAATCAATCAAACCCCACAAAGCAGAACTAAAAAAATTGTCTAAAAATTATTTTTAAGCTAGTAGAGATCTGAAACCGACATCAAGTTCCACATTAAACAACATGAGTTTGTTAAAAGAGAAATGGGAAAATAAATAGGGCCATTCAATGAAAGAGACCAAATTTAGTTGGTATCAAGAATTTGACTAAACCAAAGGAAAAAGACAAAAATTATCGTGTTAAATATTTAATGGGTTATTTTAGAGGATTGATAACGGTAAAGCAGTAGAAATGGTGAAGAAGATGGGGACAATCGTACATCAATTTTTCGGCAATTTTGGGCGAAAAAAGAAGGTAAGGGGGGAGGGGGAGGGGGTGGCACTAGTTTTGGATGGAAGAAGAAGATGAAGTTGGTTGGGGGTTGGGGGGTTTAAGGAATGGTTTGGTAAAAATGGTAGAGAAAAGACTCTTTTTTTATCTCTTAAATGCATTTTCATATGTGTCAAATTTTTATTTACAAATTATAGGTGTTGTTCATTAATTGACTCATTAGACATGTCATTAGCGAGTGTAATTCACGTATATGATCGGTTGCACTCGGGTGTTTATTTGATCTGGTTAATGGATATTTGAAGTGTCTAAATGGTAAAAAGTATAGTTAAGGTGTTTGTCTGGTTGTTGTGGACAACTTAGAGGGGCCGTTTATGTATTTCGCTTTTTTAAATCTCATTTTTTTTGTTTTTTTGGTTTGGGCTTATATAAATTTTCTTTCGTTTGTCATTTTCCTCTTTCTTCCTTTTATGGTGGTTTGGTTATCGGATTAGAATGTTAGTTCTCATATTTAAATTGCATCTATTCACATTTGATTATTGATAATAACTAATAGCGATAAATGTTGTATCGTAATCTTGATATTATCTATTTCATATCGGAAGTGAGATTATAATTCTCCAATAATATTATTTTGAACCAAATAACCCCTAAAAAATTTCATCTTGGCCTCCCTTATGTATGTCCACGACCTACGGGTATCTTAAAAAATTTATTTGATATACATATTATTAATATAGAACTAAGTAACTTAAAATGGTTATAATTATGAACCCATAAATTTTAAATTTTTGCTTTACCTCTATTTCGAACTAATATAAGTTTCGGAAGTATTTTGCAATTAAAAGTAGGCAAAAAACATACTTTACCTCATAGACCTTGCACTCAAACCCCTCTTACATACTTGTTAAATACGAGAATAATATTACACGTCAAAACTTCTAAAAGTGTGTCAATTGCACACATATTTTATCATGTATCACACGCGTGTCTTACCCATAAAAGAGTCTCGTGAAAACTAAAAAATTCATCTCAAATTAAATTTAATTTTTAATATTTTCTATTTTTTAACTATTTTCTTTTTAAATTAAAGAAAAAAAATTTAAACTCATGTCTTCTTACTCACCCAAACCCCAGCCCCCCCCCCCCCAACCCTCATCCTAGTTTTGTCTCCCATCATGTTTCGCCTTTTCAACCCCCACGACTAAGAAAAAAATGAGACCTTTTGGGTCATGTAAAAGTCATAATTATTGGCCTTTTAAAAAACTTGAAAATTTAAGCAGGTCTTGTTTGATTTTTGGTATTCTATGACCTAGAAAATTAATTTGAATTTGTAATTATTGTTGAGTAAAAATTTACTTAAAATATGCTGAAAATTTGGTGATTAAATTTGATAAAATATAAAAAATACCATTAACAAGTTTGAAACTTTGGGTTTGCACTTGAATATGAAATTTGTATAAAATTTTGTGATGAATGTTGTTAAACTTGTTAATCGGCCAAGAATTGAATCTATAGTTTGGGAAGAAGGTACTTGTGGTGGAAGGGTTGATGGTAGTATGGTGGTGGCGGAGAAGATGATGGGATTGGGAAGATAAGGATGGGGTTTTCTTTTCTTTTTTTTTCTTTGGGAAGATAAGGATGGGGTTTTCTTTTCTTTTTTTTTCTTTGGGAAGATAAGGATGGGGAGAGACAGAGGTTTTCTTTTTTATTTATTTTTTCACGATTTATGACACATGTGAGATGCTGATTGGCGCGTGTAATAGCAATCTTTAGCTATATGTGGTCAAACACCAAAGTTGTATATAATTGACACACCTTTAAAAGATTTGGTGTGTAATATTATTTCCATATTTAACAGGTGTGTAAGTGGGATTTAGGTACAAGGTCGATGAGTAAAGTACATATTTTACCTTAAAAGTATTACAACTATATACGGCATTTTAGATATAGTTTTAAGTGTTATAAATTGACATGTAAAATTGATTATACACTCTAGTGATTTAAAACTTAATTTTATGTAGCTACCCATCCAGTCGCTTTGCTTTCTAGATCCTCGTTAGCCTATTTAATACTTTTCGTATGTGCTTTTACTATTTTATGATTTGTGGGAACTTTGATTTAGTTCTAGAAAGGTTCGGGTTTAAATTCAAAACATTTAGCTCCACATTAGTGGCCTAAGGTGGCCAAGTTTGACTTGAGTCAACACTTTGAGTAGATGACCTCGGAGATGGAATTTAAAAGTTCCAATAGGTTTGTATGAATATTTTGGACTTAGCATATGTTCGAATTGAGTTTTGGGTGGACCGGGAGCATTTCAACGCTTATTGTTGAAACTGGCGTCTTGAAGGTTTTAGAGTTTTCTAAGTATGATTTGAAGCGAACTTTAGTGTCATCGATGTCCGTTTGGAATTTCAAACCTTGGAATAGGTTCATATTGTGATTTGTGACTTGTGCGTGAAATTTGGCCTCACTGCAAGTTGTCTAAGTACGATTCCTTCCATTTAGAGCTAGTTGGAAGGATTATGAAGTTCAAAAGTGATTAATTTGATTTTGAGGTAAAATTTTTGGTTTTGATGTTGTTTTATATATTTCAATACTTCAAGTAGGTTCGTAGTATTTTATTGGACTTGTTGGTGCATTTGGACGGGGTCCTGAGTAGCTCGGATATGTTCCAAACCACCCGGAGCAAAGCTAAATTGGTAGATTTCTGGTTCGAGTTTCCTTCTTCGCAAATGTGGAGGGAGTCTCGTGTTCATTATGAGAGATTTTGGACTAGGAAATTTTTCTGCTTCGCATTTGCGGACTAGGTGTCACGATCGCGAAATGTTAGGTTCAGTGGTCTAAGCGTTCACGGTCAATGGGTCACATTCGCGTAGAGAAAGGCTGGCTAGGGGGATGGCAGGCCTTGGCCTTCGCGTTGGCGAAGAGCAGCTTGCATTCGCGAAGAGTTATCCAGGTTAGGCATCGCGACCACGAGGGGCCCTTTTTGCGTTCGTGATGAAGACTTTTAGGGCGAGGGACATGCTTGTCTTCATGATCGCGAAGGCGCTTCCGCGATTGCGAAGAAGGAATACTTTGGCAGAACACTTTTTAAAATCGGGACTTAGGCTCAATTTTCCCATTTCTCTCCTTGCTTGGACGATTTTGGAGCTTCTTGGAGGGTAATATTCATCAAATATTTTGAGGTGAGTGATGTCTACCTAATGTTAGTTAAATACGTAAATTCTGGATAGATTTTAACATAGAAATTATAAGAATTTTGGGGTTATGAAAATCTTAGGGTTTAGTAAAAAAATTGGATTCAACCACGAAATTAATTATAAAATTTGCTTTAAATTATATATCTTGAGTTCGTAAGGTCATGGGTAACATTTATCTATTAAAGTTTTTGGAATTCATGCATGTGGCCATGAGGGAGACTTTTAAGCACTTTTCCGACTGGGCTGAAAAAATACTTTAATAGTTAAATATAAACTTTTGAACATATATTAATTGATTTATGCATCATTTAATTAGTTTCAAATTTCTTGGCATTGTTTTGAGGCGACTAGTATGGTTTGAGGGTCGAATAGAGGGCTTAAAACCAAACTTGATAAGAATTAACAAAAAATACATTAAAATATGAGCTAAAATCTAAGTAATTGGTATCAAATGTGCACAAATTCTAGAGCGCATCAACACTCTTAACTTAAACTCTTGTTTGTCCTCAAGCAATTAAAATAAAATTATCTTATTCTATACTAATTCTATTTCTGACATTCCACAAAATAGTAATGACTGTAGATGGTTTTGATTGATAGCTAACAAGCATGAAACTACTTTTATTTACCGAGACCGAAAACACAGCAATGATTTGTTTTATGGATAGTTATATTATTTCCAGTCCAAATAAGGCATGCTAATGGGGCAAGTATGTTTTTCATTGTGGTTCACCTTCATATTTTTCGTGGTCTATATCATGCCAGTTATAGCAATCCTAGGGAATTTGTTCGGTGTCTCGGAGTTGTAATCTTCCTATTAATGATTGTGACAGCTTTTATAGGATATGTACTACCTTGGGGTCAGATGACTTTTGAGGAGCTACAGTAATTACAAGCTTATCTAGCATATTTTGGAGGACAACTTATCACTTAACCATTCGACTAATCAACTCGTGACCTTATAACCTCGGCCAAAATGACAAAATGTTATTCACAGCTAAGTGCACTTGTGTTCTACTTCAAGAAACTAACTTCTGCTAAATCTTAGAATTCATGCGTGCTCACAACAAAGAAAAGCCCCACTCACACATATATACAGGTGATGCAATCAAAATACTCTAGCACTTAGAACGAAAGCTACATGCTACAAGTATCAGTCCGTATGGTTGCTCTTATTTACACTTTATCGTTATCTCGGGAATGATTGACTGTAGATTACTAAGGACTTTTCACGGGTCATAATGTAGGCTTCGGGACGGGTTGGATGAATATTTGGGAATGTAGTGGTTATACCCTCCTTAAACTCTACATACATTCTGCTCATTTACTATATAGTACTTATTTACCTCGAGTTGCCGACCTAAAACCACCTCAAAGTATTTCTTCAATTTCCACAAGACTCCACTCTTTTTCTCTTTTTCTCTTTTCTCATATATATATTTTTTCTTTTTCTTTTTGGATCTTGCATTTCTTTTTGAGGTTATTGTTTTTCTTTTTTTTTTCTCTACATAAAGTAGTAAACATTATCAATTTTCACTTTGTAACGGCACCCCCAACTTAGGATTTTAACCTCATTCTTATCATTTAATGAGGGATGAGTTCAAAAGAAGAAATTATTTCACATAAGGGGTAAAAGTTTGTAATGTGCCAATGAAAGGTTAAAAGCTCAACAGGTGTAACTAGGGTAATTAATGTACCGGGGAGGTCAATTTTGGCAAAGCTGGCTAGTAATCACAAAGAGAGCCTAAGATAATTTCAACATCCAATAATTAACCCGAGAGTTGCACTAAGAAACCAACCGGGCAAGTTTTACACATCACAAGTTAGGCATGTGTATTATTTATACAAATCCTCACTCATTCACAACACATGAATTGTTCAACTCAGCATAGTTTCAGCCCTCAAATGACAAGGTAACTCAAAACTTTCATCTCAAGATATGTAAAATTTTGAATAAGCATAAAGTCAAAGAGCGAGCCTCAAATTTACAAGAATAACTAACCAAACAAATTTTTTTTATAGATTCAAAAGAAGGAAGGGTACCATGTATTTACACAATTATCACATGTTTGAAGCTACAACAATCAACACCAAATAAGTCAAAACATTTCATGCTATTGTCGTGGTTATACTATTACACTATTGAAAAAGAACCCGACGAAGAAAAACCAAGGAGAATTCATTGCAAACTATGAAGCTATACTACAAGAGTTTATATACAAAACATGGGGTTACAAAACATGACTACTCCCCCCCCCCCCCAAAACTAAAAATCATGCATTGTCCCTAATGCATGGATAATGTAAAAAGGAAGTTCAGGGACTTTTTGAGGCGCACTAGACATTCGAAGGAGCCGAAGCATCTAATTCAGATGTGGGGTCATCTACTGCCATCAAAGCTGCAGTTGGTAGAACTTCGGACTGAGTGGTGGCCTTCATGGATGGAGCAAGAGGCTCTAGATGTTGTTAGGATTGACCAAGAAGCTCCACATGTGTGAGGCTGGATCTGGGACCTAGGAGTTCCTAGCCTCGCCTGGTGATGGGTGAGTGGTCGATGGAAGTCCCTTGGCGATCATATCTGCTAGCGAATATGAAATTGCTATCTACCAAGATGCTTCCTCTTTATCATGTGCAATCATGGAAACAACAACTTGCTTACCCTTCTCCTAATGGCCCTTAGTATCCTCTACCAATGCATCATCATCTGGTTCATCATCCTCTGAATCCCCTTCATCAAACTCCTCGGTATCTCCGGATCCCTCCTCTAAAGGAACGTCAATGTGCACAAGAAGAGTTTGAGCCTTTGAGGCCTCAACACTTTGTGTCTCTAGAGATGTCATCAAGTTTGTGAAACCAAATTCCATTCCTGGAATGGAGGTGCCATCACCCTACTCACCTTCCTTTGGGAGGAAGGGTGTCAAGTCAAACTCCAAACTCTACATCTACTGCATCTTAGCTTTCAATTCATCCACATCCTTCCTAAGCTGAGGCATACCTCCAACTTGACCATGCTCAACCTTCTCAAGATGCACTTTAAAGTTCTTAAGGCGATCCTCATAAGTTTTATGATGTTATTAAAAAACACTCACTGAGGATTGGACAGGGGACAATACTTGCCGGATGAGGTTTGTAATTTCCTTTATCAGTTGGTTTACCTTAGCGTTAGCGTGCTGAGGTAGTAGACCTAGCTTGGAAAGAGCTGGTAAGGAGACTTGGGGATGTGCAGTGGTATGCCATGGAGTAGCTGTGGAGGTAGCTGGGGCCTGAGAGGTGTCAGGCAGTGTTGGGACCTCTCATGCTATTGAGTCTGCTGGAGGAAGAACTTAAGGAGTTGTTTGAGTTATAGTTCCCTTGTCTGTTACATCACTGATTCGTATGATGTCAATATCCTTGATAGCTTTCTCTATTTTGTCATGTTTTGGCGTAGGAGGTACATTTATAGCTTAGTAGAGAGTAGTGATCAAATATGGGAAAGGAATTGATGTTTGTTTCTGGTTTGCTCTGATTCCCAGCTCCCCGAATATGATCTCTCCCATATCAATCTTTGTGCATGTCATGATGCACGCAATGATGAGTGCGTTCTCAATGTTGATGTCAGTTTCATTCCTAGAAGACATCATATGGGATATGACAAAGTTGAGACAATATCGACCCTCCCGTGTGAGATCCTCTTTGTAAATCTTATGTTTAGGGTAAATCCAGGCTGGTGTCCCCTTTGCTATGACGGAGGCAATCCAGAAATGCCCGTTGTTCTTACTAGCTACCTTAGCCTCATACTAAGCTGTGACTGGCCTCCACTCCGCAAATTACAAGTCATTGATAGTTGCATCATCAAAAAGAACTTGGACCCATCGAACTAGGACAAATTGCGTTCTCAATACCATAACTGCCTATGCGAGAATTGGGTTGTGAAAGCTTAGTATCAAAGAAGTAGGTTCACATAGATCTCACGAGTCACGAGAAGGCCTAGTAGAGTCTTGTGAATTGGTGCGGAGACATACGTACTTATCTTTAGGAGGCTATAGGGTGTTAAGAAACTTCTCTTTCATCATCTCCTATCGTACAATTGATGTTGTGCTATATATATTTCTCTTACTCTAATAGATGGCGAGAACGCGCGTGATGGCAGTGTCCGGCGGTAGAGGAGTTGTACTCCCAACCATCAGATATAGAGGCAAAGGTTGAGGGAGGGCCACAACTCCTACTAAAGGATGAGGGAGTTTGTTCATACCCAAATTTTCCTCATACATTTTTAATACATATATAGACTTTCAAAAAAACACATATGCAGTTATAGCATGCATAAGCATTTTTATAATTTTTCGATAATTTTAAAAGCTCCAAATCAATTTGTTTCTTCTCTTTTTTATTTATAAAATATCCAATAATTATCCTTCATATACTTTTGTGGTGATTTAGCCATTTTAATTTATTATTTGTGCCAACATAGTGTTTAAATATTTTAGTACATTTTTTATAATTGCATTTATATTTTTAGACTAAATTGCACATATTTGCAATAATAGCTCATACTAATGCATAATTACATTATTGATGCATAAAATAATATTTTATATTTTTAAAATATTAAATAACTATTTTAAAATCATTTTACTACATGAAATATTTTTTGAAACTCATATGTTATTTTTTATAAATTATGTAGTTATTAAAAATGTCTATTTAAAATATGGCCTATTTTTACTTCAATTTTGGTCCTAATTCAACCTAACACCAGCCCGATTTCAATTTGAACTTTCCCAGCCCAAACCCTAATACCCGATCCGACCCTAAACCCTTTTAATCTCGATCGTTGATCATAGAAATCAATGGCCACAATCAACCCCTTCCTTTTTCTAGTTCCTAACTACCCCCCAAACCCTTTTATTTCCTACTGTCCGCCACCCTGAAATTCCTCTCCTCTCTCAAATTCTCTCAAACCTAACCCTAATCAGACCTTGATGTCACTTGTCTATGGCTATCTATGGTGGTGCCTCACCATCCCCAGTCCTCTAACAGCCTCTCTTGTACTGGTATAACCATCTTTACGGTCCTCAAGGGACCAGGGTTAGTTTGCTTGCATCTATGGCCATTTCTCGCCTATTTCAGGCTGCCTTGGTTTGATTCCGAGTGAGATATTCCTATATCTATGAGTTTCTAGGTTTGATTCTTGTTCTCTATGATTATTCTTCTCAAAACCCTAATTTTTTTCTTTTGAACTTCTTAGATCTAAGATGGTTTAGACATATTTCATATGAGTCTTACAAGAGCCTTTTGGTTTTTACAAGAATCGTGTGATTTTCGAATAATTTTTTATTTTTTCTAAACTAGGGTTTCTAGAAATTTCTTTTCCAAAATGTTTGATGATTTTTGAGTGTTTGATCTCCTGCTTCTTATGTGTTTTGACTGATTTTGTAAGTTTGCTACAACCTTAACTTATTTATACTAAAATACCTAAATTTTGACATTCTTTGTTTGGTTTCTGAGTAGTGGTGTATTGACTGTGTTCTCGCCTTGGTTCTTGTGATTTCTCTTTAGCCATTTAGATGTCTTGTGGTTTTCGTATCCTAACATGCCTCTACCGAGTTTGATAGTTCAACTCTTTTACTGATTCTATATGTTTGTGTTCATTCTGACTATTCATGTTAAGTCATATATCTTTCTCCTTAAATCAGTGTTGTTTTCTTAATTTACCAATTCGTTTCATTAAATATGTGTCGAATCCTAACTATTCATTTCTTGCCTTATTTTGTCTATGAAACTTGCTGACTTTTTACGTGATTTTCTTTTGGACTGAATCTGTGATGACCCGGCCCGTCGTCACGGGAATTACCACCCTGTTATGTTGAAATTGTATGTTTTATGCTTTTATATCAGTGTTAAAGTCTATCGGGTGAGTTAGGAGTGATTTGGATTGGAAATAAGGCATATAGCCTTTGTGAAGGAAACTTGAATAAGGAAAGTCAACCCGGAGTTGACTATTTGGTTAGAGGGCTCGAAATCAGATTCTGATGATTCAGTTAGTTCCAGGAGGTCATTTATGACTTAGGGAAGCAATCGGAATTGAATTTGGAGGCCCGGTGTAGAAATAGGCTTGAATTGGCTAAGGTTGAATTTTGGCGAAATCCGAACGGTAGGTGAGATTTTGATCCGGGAGTCGGAATGGAATTCCGACAGTTGCAGTAGCTCCGTTAGGTGATTTTGGATGTGCCTGCAAAATTTTAGGTCATTCGGACGTTGTTTAGTCGAGTGTTTGATTGATTGTGTAATTCGGAATGTTTTAAGGATTTTAGGCTTGAATTTGATGTGAATTATGGGTTTTGACGTTGTTAGACATGTTTTGAGGATTGGAACAAGTTCGAATAAGGTATTAGGATGTGTTGGTGTGTTTGAATGAGGTCCCGGGGGCCTAAAGGTGTTTTCGGATGGCTAAATGGGAGAAAACATGGAAAATTGCAGGTTTGTGAGTCTGTTCTGTAGTTTTCGCTCCTGCGGAAATGGGAGCGCATGAGCGAGTCCGCAGGAGCGGGCAAGAAGGCGCAGAAGCAGAGGAGACCGCTGAAGCGGAGATTGGCTCGCAGGGGCGGCTTCGCTGGTGCGAGAGGGAGATCGCAGAAGCGGTCTGGAGGCGTGATGGGAAGTCCGCAGAAGCGGAAGGTCGATCGCATAGGTGAGTCCGCAGAAGTGGACTCTTGATCACAGAGGCGGAAAGGACCGTAGGGGCGGAAGAAATTCCGCAGAAGCGGACGCGCAGGGGCGGTCCATGGATCGCAGGAGCGGGATTGGACAAATAGGCCTGAGTTCGCAGAAGCGACCAAATGGTCGCAGAAGCGGTTCCGCAGGGGAGGAAAATGGCCCGCAGAAGCGAAAATCGCAGTGAATTAATTGTATCAGAAGTTAAAAAATTTCAGAAACATTTCACACATTTGGGTCTCGGCTTTAGAGGCGATTTGGGCGATTTTGAAGAGAAACTCAAGGGAAATCATCGGGTAATCAACTATGGACTTAAACTATGATTAGTATTGGTAATATTATGCAATTATATCATGAAAATGGAGGAATTTGGGGTAATTTATGGAGGATTTAGCCCTAGGCTTGAACTTTAGAAAATCAAGGTTTTGAATGGGCAAATGGAGTCCGAATTTGGTAAAATTGATATGCTTAGACTCGTATCGAGATGAGGGTTCCGAATATGTGACTTTCGTGATTTTTCGAGAAGCGTACCGAAAGTCGGGTTTTGACAACTTTGGGAATTTTGATGTAAATTGAGTTGTTTTGATTGGGTGTCGTCCCATTGGCCTAATTTGTTGTATTTCTACCGTATTTGATCAGATTCTATGCGTGCGGAGCTTGATTCTCGTGGCAAGGGCATTGCGGAGTAGTCGTCGCGCCGTATTGAGGTGAGTAATAGATGTGGGTGATGACCGGCGGGTTCGAAACCCCGGTATACCACTTTGTGACGCTGTATAGCGGCGAGACACGTACTCTCTTGTGAGTGCGGGGTCGATTGTGATTGGGGACTATGGCTTAGTCCGACTTGATGATATTGTATTATGATATTAGGCTATTCTTGAGCCGTTAAACCTCCTTCTCGAATGGTTGCATATTATATATTGTGATAATGGCCACTCTTGAGCCGAGGAACCCCCTTCTTGGGCGGTTGAGTATACTTGTGGGCCGTGAGCCAGTTATTGGATCCCGCGAGGATCGTTATCATTGTCTTATCATATTGACATGTTAGTTACTACCGATCCGTAGCTATTTCTGTTATCATGCTATTTCCAATCTCTGGAACTTGGTATTACTGTTTAACAACTAAAAAATGATAAAAAGGGTTTTCAAAACTACATTTGAGCCTGCGAGGCCGTATTTGCATATTAGCTGACTGGTAGTGGATCGGGCTGTGCGCCGCAGCGGTATATATGTTGGATCAGACTGCACGCCGCAGTAATATTGTGCTTGGTCTGTAGGAGCCCCTCCGGAGTCTGAACCCCCACAGTTAGCACGGGTACCAAATTTGGATCGGGCTACACGCCGTAGCGGTTATATCATGCATTGCATTGCATTTAGCTACATCTCGTAGTTGTTATACTGTTTTGCTCGTACTTGTTGGTACAGGTACAGTTGATATTGGTTCTGTTACAGGGTATTTGATTACAGCTTTACATAGTGCTTTATTGCGGATTTCTTATCTGCGCTGTCTTACCCTTGTTTATTACCACTGAGTCTGGCGGTACTCATTTTACTCCCTGCACCTTGTGTGCAGATCCAGGTACCTCTCAGCAGTGATCCAGTAGCTGTGCGAGGCGACATCTGTGGGATATACGAGGTAGCTGCAGAGTCCGCAGGACCCGATATTCCTTCTTATTGTCTCTTGATTTTGTATTGACTTTTCTTTCCGCACTTGGTGTCTTGTAAACCTTTATATACTCATGTTCAGTAGAGGATCATGACTCTTGACCCTTCGGTCTATGGGAGTTGATGTATCATGGGACTTGGTTCCCCATTTTCGTTATATGTATCATTGTTGCTTCGTGAATTAATATGCTTAAATTGGATAGAATGAGCTTCTAGCTCCATTCTTGTTATTGATAGGCCAGGCTGGCTTAGCAATGTGCTGGGCGCCATCACGACCGGATTTGGGGTCGTGACAAGTTGGTATCAGAGCCCGGGTTTACTAGGCCTCATGAGTCTTGAGCCGGTTAGTAGAGTCTTGTGGATCGGTACGGGGACGCCTGTACTTATCCTCGGGAGGCTGCGAACCTTTAGAAACACTTCACATTTCTTGGAATTCTTATCGTACGCACTTGATTCAGCTGAACTTCTATATTCTATTCTCTCGCAGATGGCGAGAATGCGAGCATCGGGACGAGGTGGACGACCTCCATTGCCACCTGTTAGAGGTCGTGGGCGCGATCGTGCTAGAGGTAGAGGTAGGGCGGCCGAGGCAGTGCCGGCTGACCCGCCCGTTGTGCCGGTTCAGGAGCAGGCCCCGGTGGTTGATGCTCCAACGGCCCCAGTTCAGGGGCCAGACCGTATCTATTGCTATTCTTGGTCTTCGGGAGACTCTTGCTCGGATATTATCGGTGTGTTCCGGATTGGCTCGGGTAGTATCAGCTACCGCTACCGTAGCGACATCTCGGACGAGGGGTGGTCGGCGGACCCCTGCGGCTCGCACACCGACCCGGTTGTTCGGGGACTTCGGACGCCGGAGGTGGTCCCCGCTCGGTGGTTGCACCGGTTATTCCTCCGACTGCACCAGCTCCGGCTCCGGAGCATATGGTTCGGGTTATGCCCGATGACGAGCAGCGTTGTCTTGAGAGATTTGGTAGACTTCAGCCACCCCATTTCGGTGGCGTTGAGGGCGAGGATGCCCGGGGTTTCTTGGATAAGTGTCAGAGGATGTTGCGGACGGCTGGTATTCTTGAGTCCGGCGGAGTTTCATTTACTACCTTTCGGTTCACTAGTCCCGCATTTGATTGGTGGGAAGAGTTTGAGAGGCGTAGGCTTGCAGGAGCAGCAGCACCTCTCACATGGCAGCAGTTCTCTACTCTCTTTTCAGAGAAATATGTACCTCAGTCTCCGTCGCGAGGAGCTACGTCGCCGGTTCGAGTGGTTGGTTCAGGGCGACATGTCTGTGACCCAGTATGAGCTCGGATTCACACGGTTGGCTAGGCATGCCACATGGATGATCCCTAATGATAGGGAGAGGATCGGGAGGTTCATTGATGGCCTCAACTACTCTATTCGCATTCTTATGACCACAGAGAGAGTTTTGTCATCATCATTTAAGGAGGTTGTTGATATGGCACGCTCCATTGAGGCGGATCGTCGCCGAGAGAGAGAGAGTGGGAGGCCGAGAGGCCTCGTGGTTCGGCGGTTTCGGTGGTGCTCCATCTGGAGGGCATTCCCAGCAGAGGAGAGGTCGCTCATCTAGACCTTCTCATTCGGGCCGCCCGGAGCAGAGCGGGGTTCTTATGGTCATGGTCGACGGGGGTTTCGGCAGGGTCGGTCATCACTTAGTGCCCTTCCGGCCCGGGGTGCAGCACCTACTTCATCGGCCCAGGGTTCTTCCGCGGCGAGGGGTTCCCTTCGGTCCCCTTCTCCGGCACCGGGTGCATGTTATGAGTGTGGTGAGTTTGGCCACATGAGGAGACGGTGCCCTCGACTCCGTAGGGACAGGACTCAGCAGAGGGATCAACCCTCATCTTCAGCACCATCTCGGTCTAGTAGAGGTGGAGGTCGGTCTTCTCGTGGTCGCCCGGGGGCGAGGAGAGATCCGGTGGAGGCCAGGCACGATTCTATGCACTTCGTGACAGGCGTGATGCAGTTGCCTCCGATGCGGTGATCACATGTATCATTTCTGTCTGTCACAGAGATGCCTCTGTTCTATTTGATCCAGGGTCTACATATTCTTACGTGTCCTCATATTTTGCACATCACTTGGGTGCGACTCGTAGTAGTCTTGATTTACCTGTTCGTGTATCCACCCCCGTGGGTGATACGATCGTTGTGGATCATGTCTATAGATCTTGTGTTATATCTATTGGGGGTCTGGAGACCCAGGCCGATTTGTTATTGTTGGGTATGGTGGACTTTGATGTTATATTGGGTATGGACTGGTTGTCTCCGTACCATGCTATATTGGACTGTCATGCTAAGACAGTTACGTTGGCCATTCCTGGTATTTCTCAGATCGAGTGGCGGGGTTCGACCGATTTCGTTCCTAGCCGTGTTATTTCGTTCTTAAAAGCTCAGAAGATGGTTGAAAAAGGGTGTTTATCGTACTTAGCTTTTGTGAGAGATGTGGGAGCCGAGTCTCCTAGCATTGATTCCGTACCTGTTGTGAGGGACTTCCCAGATGTATTCCCCTCAGACCTGCCGAGCATGCCGCCAGACAGGGATATTGATTTTGGCATTGACTTGGTGCCGGGCACTTAGCCCATATTCATTCCTCCTTACCGGATGGCACCAGCCGAGTTGAAAGAACCGAAAGAGCAGCTTCAAGAGCTTCTGGATAAGGGTTTCATCCGTCCTAGTGTGTCCCCGTGGGGTGCGCCGGTGTTATTTGTTAAAAAGAAGGATGGTTCCATGCGAATGTGTATTGATTATAGGCAATTGAACAAAGTAACGGTGAAGAACAAGTACCCTCTACCGCGCATTGATGATTTGTTTGATCAGTTACAGGGTGCGAGGGTGTTTTCTAAGATTGATCTTCGTTCAGGCTATCATCAGCTGAAGATCAGGAACTCGGATATTATGAAGACTGCATTCAGGACACGATATGGTCATTATGAGTTTCTTGTGATGTCGTTTGGGTTGACCAACGCCCCAGCAGCATTTATGCATCTGATGAACAGTGTGTTTAGGCCTTATTTGGATTCATTTGTGATTGTGTTCATTGATGACATTCTAGTCTACTCCCGTAGTCGGGAGGAGCATGCTCAGCATTTGAGTATTGTGTTGCAGAGATTGAGAGAGGAGAAGCTATATGCTAAATTCTCCAAGTGCGAGTTTCGGCTCCAGTCCGTAGCATTTCTGGGACATGTGGTGTCTCGTGATGGTATTCAGGTTGATCAGAAAAAGATAGAGGCGGTGCAGAGTTGGCCTAGACCGACCTCAGCTACAGAGATCAGGAGTTTTCTTGGTTTGGCGGGATATTATCGCCGGTTTGTTCAGGGATTTTCATCCATTGCTTCTTCATTGACTAAATTGACCCGGAAGGGTGCACCATTCGTGTGGTCGGATGAGTGCGAGGAGAGCTTTCAGAAGCTCAAGACAGCTTTGACCACAGCTCCAGTGTTAGTATTGCCATCAGCTTCAGGTTCATATACCGTTTATTGTGATGCCTCGAGAGTGGGGATAGGTTGTGTGTTGATGCAGGAAGGTAAGGTGATTGCTTATGCTTCTCGGCAGTTGAAGCCACATGAGAAGAACTATCATGTTCATGATTTGGAGCTAGCCGCCATTGTTTATGCATTGAAGATTTGGAGGCACTATTTGTACGGTGTGTCTTGTGAGGTGTATACCGACCATCGTAGTCTCCAGAGCACTTGTTCAAACAGAAAGACCTTAATTTGAGACAACGGAGATGGCTTGAGTTGCTTAAGGATTATGACATCACTATATTATATCATCCGGGTAAGGCCAATGTGGTGGCCGATGCGTTGAGCCGGAAGGCGGTCAGTGTGGGGAGCTTGGCATATATTCCAGCTGAGGAGAGGCCATTTGCCCATGATGTTCAGGTGCTAGCCAATCGGCTAGTGAGGTTAGATATTTCGGAGCCCAGCGGGGTATTGGCTTGTGTTGTATCTCGGTCATCTCTATATGATCGTATTCGTGAGCGCCAGTATGATGATCCACATTTGGCTGTCCTTAGGGACGGAGTTCAGCATGATGATGCTAGAGATGTCACCATTGATAGTGACGGCGTATTGAGGATGCAGGGCCGGATATGTGTGCCCAATGTTGATGGCCTTCGTGAGTTGATTCTGGAGGAGGCCCATAGCTCGCGGTATTCTATCCATCCAGGAGCCGCGAAGATGTATCAAGATTTGAAACAAGACTATTGGTGGAGAAAGATGAAAATGGACATTGTCAGACATGTAGCACGGTGCCTCAACTGTCAGCAGGTTAAGTACGAGCATCAGAGGCCCGGTGGTGTATTTCAGCGCATTGCTATTCCTGAGTGGAAATGGGAGAGGATCACTATGGATTTTGTTACTGGACTCCCTCGGACGGCGAGGAAGTTTGATTCCGTATGGGTGATTGTGGATAGACTGACCAAGTCAGCTCACTTCATTCCAGTTAGTACTACCTACTCATCGGAGCGGTTGGCAGCGATCTTTATTCGAGAGATTGTTCGGTTGCATGGGGTCCCAGTGTCTATCATATCCGACAGGGGTACTCAGTTCACTTCTCAGTTTTGGAGAGCATTTCAGCGAAAGATGGGTACACGGGTTGAGTTGAGTACAACATTTCACCCCTAGACAGACGGACAGTCTGAGCGCACTATTCAGGATCTTGGAGGATATGTTGCGAGCTTGTGTGATTGATTTTGGTGGTTCGTGGGATGAGTTCCTACCACTTGCCGAGTTTGCCTACAACAACAGTTATCAGTCGAGTATTCAGATGGCCCCGTATGAGGCATTGTATGGCGGGCGGTGTAGATCCCCCGTGGGATGGTTTGAGCCTGGTGAGGTTAGATTGATAGGGACTGAGTTAGTCCAGGATGCTCTGGATAGAGCAAAGTTGATCCAAGAGAGGCTTCGTACAACACAGTCTCGTCAGAAGAGTTATGCGGAACGTAGAGTTCGAGAGTTGTCTTTCATGGTTGGTGACAGAGTATTGTTGAAGGTTTCACCTATGAAGGGTGTCATGAGGTTTGGGAAGAAAAGAAAGTTGAGTCCTAGGTACATTGGTCCTTTTGAGATACTCAGGAGGGTTGGAGAGGTGGCATATGAGTTAGCCTTGCCGCCCAGCTTATCTAGCGTTCATCCGGTATTCCATGTGTCTATGCTCCGGAAGTACATTGGAGATCCGTCTCATGTATTAGACTTCAGTACCATTCATCTTGATGGTGATCTATCCTATGATGTGGAGCCTATTGCCATTTTGGGATGTCAGGTGAGAAAATTGAGGTCTAAGGAGATTGCATCAGTTAAGGTTCAGTGGAGAGGTCGACCCGTGGAGGAGGCCACTTGGGAGATCGAGCGGGAGATGCGGAGCGGATATCCTCACTTGTTTGAGACTTCAGGTATGTTTCTTGACCCGCTCGAGGACGAGCGTTTGCTTAAGAGGGGGAGAATGTAACGACCCGGCCCGTCGTTACGGGAATTACCACCCCGTTATGTTGAAATTGTATGTTTTATGCTTTTATATCGGTGTTAAAGTCTATCGGGTGAGTTAGGAGTGATTTGGATTGGAAATGAGGCATATAGCCTTTGTGAAGGGAACTTGAATAAGGAAAGTCAACCCGGAGTTGACTATTTGGTTAGAGGGCTCGAAATCGGATTCTGATGATTCAGTTAGTTCCGCAAGGTCATTTATGACTTAGGAAAGCGATCGGAATTGAATTTGGAGGCCCGGTGTAGAAATAGGCTTGAATTGGCTAAGGTTGAATTTTGGCAAAATCCGAATGGTAGGTGAGATTTTGATCCGGGAGTCGGAATGGAATTCCGACAGTTGCAGTAGCTCCGTTAGGTGATTTTGGATGTGCCTGCAAAATTTTAGGTCATTCGGACGTTGTTTAGTCGAGTGTTTGATTGATTGTGTAATTCGGAATGTTTTAAGGATTTTAGGCTTGAATTTGATGTGAATTATGGGTTTTACGTTGTTAGACGTGTTTTGAGGATTGGAACAAGTTCGAATAAGGTATTAGAATGTGTTGGTGTGTTTGAATGAGGTCCCGGGGGCCTCGGGGTGTTTTCGGATGGCTAAACGGGAGAAAATGTGGAAAATTGCAGGTTTTTGAGTCTGTTCTGTTGTTTTCGCTCCTGCGGAAATGGGAGCGCAGGAGCGAGTCCGCGGGAGCGGACAAGAAGGCGCAGAAGCAGGATAGACCGCTGAAGCAGAGCCTGGCCCGCAGGGGCGGAAAATGGTCCGCAGAAGCGAAAATCGCAGAAGCAGACTTAATGAGTAAGGGGAAAGTCCGCAGAAGCGGATTCTTGACCGCATAGGCGAGTCCACAGGAGCGGACTCTGGAGCGCAGAGGCGGAGAGGACTGCAGGGGCGGAAGAAATTCCGCAAAAGCGGACGCGCGAGGGCGGTCCATGGATCGCAGGAGCGGGATTTTCCCAATTAGGCCTGGGTTCGCAGAAGCGACCAATTGGTCGCAGAAGCGGTTCCGCAGGGGCGGAAAATGGCCCGCAGAAGCGAAAATCGCAGTGAGTTAAGTGTATCAGAAGTTAGAAAATTTCCGAAACATTTCACACATTTGGGTCTCGGCTTTAGAGGCGATTTGGGCGATTTTGAAGAGAAACTCAAGGAAAATCATCAGGTAATCAACTATGGACTTAAACTATGATTAGTATTGGTAATATTATGCAATTATATCATGAAAATGGGGGAATTTGGGGTAATTTATGGAGGATTTAGCCCTAGGCTTGAACTTTAGAAAATCAAGGTTTTGAATGGGCAAATGGAGTCCGAATTTGGTAAAATTGATATGCTTAGACTCGTATCGAGATGAGGGTTCCGAATATGTGACTTTCGTGATTTTTCGAGAAGCATACCGAAAGTCGGGTTTTGACAACTTTGGGAATTTTGATGTAAATTGAGTTGTTTTGATTGGGTGTCGTCCCATTGGCCTAATTTGTTGTATTTCTACTGTATTTGATCAGATTCTACGCGTGCGGAGCTTGATTCTCGTGGCAAGGGCATTGCGGAGTGGTCGTCGTGCCGTATTGAGGTGAGTAATAGATGTGGGTGATGACCAGCGGGTTTGAAACCCCGGTATACCACTTTGTGACGCTGTATAGCGGCGAGACACATACTCTCTTGTGAGTGCGGGGTCGATTGTGATTGGGGACTATGGCTTAGTCCGACTTGATGATACTTTATTATGATATTAGGCTATTCTTGAGCCGTTGAACCTCCTTCTCGGATGGTTGCATATTATATATTGTGATAATGGCCACTCTTGAGCCGAGGAACCCCTTCTTGGGCGGTTGAGTATACTTGTGGGCCGTGAGCCAGTTATTGGATCCCGCGAGGATCGTTATCATTGTCTTATCATATTGACATGCTTAGTTTACTACTAGTCCGCAGCTATTTCTGTTATCATGCTATTTCCAATCTCTGGAACTTGGTATTACTGTTTTCCAACTGAAAAATGATAAAAAGATGTTTTCAAAACTACTTTTGAGCCTGCGAGGCTGTGATTGCATATTAGCTGACTAGTAGTGGATCGGGCTGCGCGCCGCAGCAGTATATATGTTGGATCGGACTGCATGCCGTAGTGATATTGTGCTTGGGCTGTAGGAGCCCCTCCGGAGTCTGAACCCCCACAGTGAGCACGGGTACCCAAATTGGATCGGGCTACGCCGTAGCGGTCATATCATGCATTGCATTGCATTTAGCTACATTTGCTAGCTGTTATACTGTTTTGCTGGTACTTGTTGGTACATGTACAGTTGATATTGATTCTGTGACAGGGTATTTGATTATAGCTTTACATAGTGCTTTATTGCGGATTTCTTATCTGCGCTGTCTTACCCTTGTTTATTACCACTGAGTCTGGCAGTACTCATTTTACTCCCCGCACCTTGTGTGCAGATCCAGGTACCTCTCAGCAGTGATCCAGTAGCTGTGCGAGGCGACATTTGTGGATATTCGAGGTAGCTGCAGAGTCCGCAGGACCCGATATTCCTTCTTACTGTCTCTTGATTTTGTATTGACTTTTCTTTCCGCACTTGGTGTCTTGTAAACCTTTATACACTCATGTTCAGTAGAGGCTCATGACTCTTGACCCTTCGGTCTATGGGAGTTGATGTATCATGGGACTTGGTTCCCCATTTTCGTTATATGTATCGTTGTGTCTTCGTGAATTAATATGCTTAAATGGGATAGAACGAGCTTCTAGCTCCATTCTTGTTATTGATAGGTCAGGCTGGCTTAGCAATGTGCTGGGCGCCAACACGACCGGATTTGGGGTCGTGACAGAATCCTTGACTATTATGAAGTTCTTATTTCCTGGTTTGATTTGAACTCTTTTCTTAACGAAACTCTTGATTCTTACCCCTCTACTCGGTTTGATTGAACTTCTTGCCTTAATTAGTTTTCCCTTGCCTTATTTGTTATTTGTTGATTCTTATTAATTGTTTTCTTAATTGAAACTTCTGTACATTTACCCCTAATTACCTACTCTATACCCAAACTTTACTTGATTTCTTTACTTAAATATCTATCATGCTCTTAGCGTTGATTGATTATCCCTTGATTAAGGGGGAGACTTATCGATTTTACATGTGATTTATTCCATGGATTTCCCTAATTGCTACTTAATTGATCTCTTACCTTATTTTATTTAACTTTTGATTACTATATAAACTCTCTCCAATTCTCACTTCTAAAAAGGAACAACAGTTCAAAAACTACTACTTTTTACTCTCAAAAAGGCTCTCTTTGGTACTTGTGATCTTTGTCATTCTAGTCAACTGCAAGCCAAGGTTAGAAGTTGCACACAGCCTCTCTCACATCTTGTGTTTTTTCATTCTTTAACTAGGTATGCTTCTAATTAATTTTTAAGAATCAAACCTATGTGTTTACTTAATGCTTTAGTTCATATGGTCTAAGTCTATTCATGTTTCTGTTTACTGTTTATCCGAGTATGTCTAATACTGGCTATTGAAACTCGTGATTAGTATGTTTCCACTTTACTTGCCCGTTGTTATCTTGTTTAACATGTCTATATATGTAACTTAAGCCTATTTGGACTGACTAGTATTTTTCCTAAACTCTGCTTCTATATAATTGGTATGCCTTCATTGTTAATACTTACCTAGAATCTAATTCTTTGCATGTTCCGCCTCACTCCTGCTAAGTTAATTACTCTCCCTGGAAAGGCTTCAACATGTTTTTGTTGCGATTCTTTATTACATGACTTACATTCTGCCTACTAGTTCTATAGAACCACCTTAAAACTATATGTATCCTATTGTCTGTGTGCTCCCTTAAGGTGTACTCTCTAGGTTCCCAATCCCTCTACCCTTGTGTGAAAGCTCCTTGCCAAAGTTACTTCCTAAAAGTTTGTTTGTTCTGTCTTGTATTCTGATTGCGAAAATTGTTTGCTTACACTTTCCCTTATACTGTTTTATCACAAATGGTTTTCATAAGTTTTTTTAGTCCTAAAACCTTTCTATTAAACTCTTTCAAACCACTATGCACTTCCACTTACTATTAGAATACTAGGTCTTGCCCCTCTGATATGTGTACTGTCTTGAGATCCTTGAGATCTCTCTGAACTCTAGCACGTCTGGGTTGGCCTCTTCACACTGCACCAAAATTAATTATTATTTGAGAAAGGTCTAGGTATGATAACCGTTCGGGATCCTTGAGGTCCTTAGGGAACTCTAACATACCTAGACATGGAATTGGCTATGAACTTTGGCATTTGAGACTACTAGAGGCTTGGAAGTCATTTGGGCCTACTTTAGGCCCCCTATAGATTTATTGCTATTTTATTTATGTAATTTTTTATTCAATTTATTGGTTGTAATATTTTTTTTTAACAAACAGTGAGGTGATTAGTGAAAAATGGAGGGTAGTTATATATTGTGGGTAAACTTGAGTAGATACCATACCTATAGGGTTCATGTTAATTCAAATGTGCTTGTTATGTTTGTTCTACTTCCACACAGTTAGAAACCATGCCTATAGGGTCTAAACTGGCTTTAATAATGGAGATCTTGTCTATAAGGTTAAAATCAGCTATATAGAAATCATGCCTATAAGGGTTTCACTTTGGTTAAATGAATGAAATTTGTTTTACCCCGCTTAATTAGAAATCATGCCTATAAGACTTAAAACAGTTCAGTTAGAAAAGTTGGTTTAAGTCATGTTTATATATTTTGAATTGGTTTAGTTAACTAATCTGTCCGTTTCTTTAACAAGTCTCTAATGCTTCCTTAAGTAACATTGTTAGAAATCATGCATATAGGATCCAAATTGGTGTTTGAAATTGTTTTACTATTTTACAGCATTCCTAATCAATATAGATATCATGCTCATAGGATATCACTATTATACGCCTAGGCAAGCCTGTAGGGCGGCTAAACCTCTGATCTGCACTTTGTTTTTGAGATTGCCCACATTCGATAGGTCTAAAACCAGTAGGCAAGCTTAATGGTTCTTTGGCACTTTGGTCCTAATTCAATACTGTATACTCTCTCCTCACCTAGATATCATGTTCTAAGGCTTTTCCTCTTAAATACCCGAAATAGTTATTTGAGACATGCACTTATTTATTTGCTTGTGGAGGTAAAATGTGAGCCTTTAATTGTTCATCCTTTAAGTGTAGTCCTAATTGTTTTTTATTGACGCCTAGACTTTTCTCCTTTAAATACCTTAGGATGGTCTATAACTACCTAAAACTAGAGGTCCTAAATACCTCTAGGGCCATAAGGAAGGGGGTATTGCATGCATAGGAAATATTTCAAGGTTGCTAGAACGCTTTAGGCTATAACCAAGGGGAGAGAATTGGGTAGTAAGAATATGATGACTACGCGCTAATGTCACGTGTCGACCTTTATTGATGAGTGATTACTCATCATTATGTATGATCCTGTAGGATAACCAACCTAGGACCCTCTTTCCTAACTCCCGTTGTTTAAATGAGTTTACTTTTTCTTTACCCATGTACAAGTTATTCAAATTTCTCTCTTGTTCCATTACTTAAATCATACCTATATTTAGAATGTCAAAACATGCTTTTACTTTCAAGTACGTGTTACAGCTGTTTATTTGTTAAAAGGACTAATTTAGATAAGTATAACTTCGGCCGGGACCCACCGTTGTGGACCGAGAGGGGTGCCTAACACCTTCCCTTCAAGGTTATTTCGAGTAATTACCTTAAATCTCTGGTAATGCAAACTAGTCTAAGAGTTAACCACACTAGGTGCCCTGACGCACCATAATTCGTTAGGTCGCAACTCTTCAAATACCTAATTCCCAAAAGGAAACAAGTTATTTCCCCCATGAATGTTGAAACACGAACTTCCCCTTCAAAAGGAGGAAAAAGGAGGGCGCGACCGCATCCTAGAGTTGCTCATATAGTACCACCAGTAGATCCAATGGAGGATCCTGTTATTGAGGAGAAAAGATGATATTCCTATAGTTGAGTTGGCCAAGAAGTATTTTATGATCGTATCGGGATTTTAGGAGGTCATAGACCGTATCTTGTGGTTCATAGATTCTATGACTCAGGCCGAGTTAATTACAGTATATCTGATCATATCTCAGGCAGAAGGGGGAGCGTAGACCCATACTACTCATGCACCAGGACACGTTGTTGTTGTTTATCAAACCCTAGGGGTATTACCTATGGGCGGGGCTTAGCCAGTTGTAGCAGTTAGACTGGAGACTAGACCAGTAGCGACCATTGATGAGTAGAAGCACTTAGATAGATGGACTATGATTCGTCCTCCTATCTTTAGTAGTGAGAGGTAAGAGGAGTCACAGGATTTCATTTACCGTTGCAGGGAGAGGCTGTATAATATGGGAGTACTGGAGTCCAAAAGGGTGGACTTCACCACAGTTCAGGTCGAGCGCAAGGCTCGCAGATGGTGGCAGTCTTATCTCCAGAGTAGTCTAGGAAGTTCACCTCCCTTGAATTTGGACCAGTTCACGCATCTCTTTTTAGAGAGGTAAATTCTACCCTCGCAGAGGAAAGAGTTATAGGGTCAGTTCGAGCGGCTCCAGCAGGGATAATATCTATGACTGACTATGAAGCAAGATTCTTTGAGCTTTATCGTCATGTAGTTATAATACTCCCCACAGATACAGAGAGAGTACGAAGGTTTATTGTTGGTTTGCACTATGGTGTCCAAGCTTTTATACCCTGAGAGGCTGATTTGGGAACTCCTTACAATTAGTTTGTGGAGTTAGCTTAGAGAATAGAACGTATCTGTAGCCAGGTACGAGAGCTTACACTAAGGGATAAGCAGCCTCGACATTCTGGTAGATTCAGTGGCGAGGTTAGCTCATAAGGGGCTAGTCTAGCAGGCATATGTCTTCAGCTCCACCGCTTGCTCAGGGTGCTCCTACGCCGCCTTACTTCATCACCATTCTAGAGAGAACCTACCTTTCACTACCTATTTAGGGTTCCTCTAGTGGGTATTCAAGTCACCAAGGTCAGACCTAGGGTCATAAATTTTTTGCACCAAGTAGTTGCTACGAGTGCGGGGGATTGGTCATACGAGGAGGGCTTGACCTATACTTCGAGGCAAGGAAGTGCAGTAGGGCCATTAGTACCACACCAACTGTTACACCGCCCATATGGCTAGCTAGAGGCTAAGAATAGGTGGGTAGGGGTCTCCTTAGAGGTAGAGGCTAGCCAGATGACGACCATGCTAAATTTTATGCCTTCCCAGCCAGACCTGATATACTAGCTTCAAATGCCATGATCAAAGGTATTATTTCTATATGCGGTAGGGATTCTTAGGTACTATTCGATCCAAGTATACTTAATCTCTATTTTATTCTTATCTAGATGTATTTTGTAAGTCATTAGGTGTTTTTATATATGTGTCAGCGCCGGTAGGGATTCTACTGTTATAGATCAGGTTTACTTGTCCTATGTCATGACTTTTTGTGGTTATGAGACCATGGTGGATTTTTTATTACTTTTTATGACCAACTTCGAGGTCATCATGGTCATGGAATGGTTGTTTCCGCATTATGTCATTTTTATTGTCACGCCAAGACTATTACCTTGGCAATGCTAAAATTGCATAGACTGGAGTGGATGGGATCATCTATAAGTATATCTAGTTGGTTTATCTCTTTCTTGAAGGCTCGACATTGTTACACCCGATACCTAAATAAAGCTTGATACGTTTGGCTTCTACCACGGCCAATCAGCTGCCAACGCGTTAGAGGGCAAAAAGTGCCTATATATTTGAGTAGATTGGCACCAAATGTGTCATCGAGTGTAGTGATTGGGGTGGGGAAACCCATTTTTCATATGGAGCGGCAGAATTACCTATGCTTGGTATAGCATAAAAAGGGCAATGAGACTCTTTTTCTTAGATTCGAGGAGTATCACCCACTATAACTCACCCAACGAATCTCTTTTGAAATTTCTAAGATGTCTAAACTGAATCAGAAGGTGATTTTAGTAGGACTTAGTACAAAGAAGTTTTGAAGCATCATAGTAACATCTACTCCCTCTGTTCCAGTTTATGTGAACCTATTTCCTCTTTGGTACATTCCAAAAAGAATGACCCCTTTCTATATTTGGTAACAATTTAGCTTAAACTTACAATTCTACCCTTAGTGAGAAGCTTTTATAACCACGCAAATACTCTGGGCCCCTTTTTAACTTGTTTAGGGCCAACAATTCCAAAAGTCTTCATTTTTTCTTAAACTTCATGCCCAATCAAACAAGTTGACATAAATTATTATCTTGTGGTATTGATTATGGAGAATTAGTGCAGCTAGATCTTCAATGAGGTATGTGAGACAACATTCTTCCTAAAAAATGATTTATGTATTGTAAGGATTTGGTTGTTTTAAGTCCTTCCTAATAATGTTATACCTTTTCTTAGACATTTGTGTCAATAGCATTCCTTTCAAAGTCTAAAATGTTTCTAGTTAATATCCTGAGGTCGAAACCTATGATGTTTTCTATGTCTAAACTGAACATCTTAAGAAATTGACTCTGCATTGTACGTATATTTATATGTATTTATTTTACTTTACCAAGCCACGCTATAGACGACTGGATACGACACCTATGTTGTCACGCCCCAAAACGAGGGACATGACCGGCGCCTGACCGGGTTGCCCCAATCAAGCGGACCTGGGTGCCTTCCATTCCCACGCGTTACCCCTGTATTGATTGTTTCCCATTAACCAACTATCTTACTAACCATGAATGATTTCACATTAAACAAATAAAACCATACGAGTGATTCATTAACAAGTTTGCAGTTTTTACAACGCCCGACATACATAATATATATACATAAGACTGGAATCCCACAGTTTACATGTCTATGGAGCCTCTAGGATACAAAAAGGAGAGTACAATACTTGCCGGTAACAAGGCTCCGGCTATACCTTACAAAACCAAAATGAAATCTAAACCGAAGTGGCATGAACCACACACAAGGCCCCGAGGAAGAAAGGGGCTCACCAAAAACGGGCAGTGGAGGATGAAGGATACTACTGCCGATGTGCTGAAGTGCCTGCTACAGATCCACCTACAATCATAACACGAATGTAGCGTCCCCGGCAAAAGGGACGTCAGTACACTTGAATTGTACTGGTATGTATGGACAAACTTTGTCCCAAGTAAACTCAAGCCATTAAATTACATTAAAACAAATCAAGCCAACCAACCATGTTTTCCACCTTTTACTCATTTCAGATAAGCCTCAACATAAGCACATTCAAGGTCAACAAATAAAACAACAACCAATCAACAACATAAATTGCAAGTAGTCAAACATAGGGGCAATCAGTGCCCCCCAGGTTGCAAACTCTCCTGCTGTCTCCTTTTCACAATTTCGCATTAATGATTTTGTATCAATTTTCAATAGCGATTTTGATCGCTTTCCACCCTTATTGCCCCTGACCACCCTTATTACCTCGGCCACCCTTATCACCCCAACCCACACCTTATTTCCCCACGTTGCGGCGCGCAACACGACCCCGCCTTACAGTTGAAAACACAACAATTTCAAACAGCAGATAAGGTAGTACACACAATTTCAACAAGTTCAAATAAGCAACTTACACATTGGTTCATGTTCTCAATTACTTCTCAAGCCAATATCAAAACCAAGTTACAAGTATTCCAAAATCGAGAATGCCCACATAATCATGTTCAACAATTTACCACAATTAAGGTGTTTCAAATTCCTTCCACAATAAGCCAAATATGCCATCACAATGGTTGTTCCCAATTCTTTACCAATCTCGATTACCTTTTTATCTTTCAATTCATATTTCATACCACACCACACGTAGTTCAACATTAATCGAATGCTCAACAAGGGAATCAAAGAATTACGTACAATTTCTCAATTTGACACATGCCAAAATAATTCGCACACATTTGGGCGATTTTACAAGAATCAAAATTAGCCATACATACCTCGATTGAGCTTTTCTTAAGTTACTACAACACTCCAAAAACTCTAGCAATTCCAATCTACTATGAGACATAACAAAATTAAACACATATTAGAAAGATATTCATGAAACTAGCTCATTTGAGCATTTTATCAAATACTAGTTGTGCATCTTGATTTCAAATCCCCTTTTCAAGAATTTCTTCATTCCCTAACCCTATCTTTACTTATTTATATTCATCATTCTTCCCACAACTCTATTTGCACAAGCATGCATACATAATACTACCATACCAAGAATCATACCTCAATAACACATCTCACAACCTCTACAATACTAACATAACCTAGGTTAGGAACCCATGGCTCCCAATCACCCTCCCATGAGTTCTAATGTATGTATCTTACATAAATAATCACCATAGAGTAGTTGGAGATGATAGACATACCTCTTGTAGTAAGAATTTTAAGAATCTCCACTTGAGGTGTTCTTGAAGAATTCAAGAATTAGAAGGAAAATCTAAGGATTTTGAAGATTAATCCTTGTTAGTATAAGTGTTTAAGGGGTAGAAATTACTCAAAGAACTATAAAATCTTACCTTAGATCATAGGGATGAAGTTTGGGATGAAACCCTCTTGAGAGAGCAAGTCATAACCCCAAAAATGAGTTTGGAACACTCTAGGCCGGTCTTTGGGGTATTAAAACTATCCAGGTGCGCGAAGTGTTGCCCAGGTGCGCGAAGTGTGCAAGCTTCGCGCATGACTTCGCGCATTTTCCCGAGCATTCTGCCTAAGGTGCGCGAAGTGTGCGCGAAGTCCACTTCGCGCAGGACTTCGCGCATCTGATACCTGAAGAGTAAAATGATCATAACTTTCGGTATACACCTCCGAATGACGAACGGTTTGTTGCGTTGGAAACTAGACTCAAAGGGCTTTAATTTAATAGGTTGATCCTCACACAAATATTTATATAACTGGCGATATGATCGTTCAAAGTGAGGTCTTGTGCGCACTCTTTTACAGATTTCGTCTAATATGCAATTTTCCATCTTGGATTAGGCTTAGGCCTCTCCTTAGACCCCAAATCACTTATAATAAGACTTATAACCTTATTAAACTATCTAATTAGTATCCATAATATTATGAATCCTTATTTGCACACGAGATAAAACAATGTAGCCTACATTAGCACGACGAAATCTTAAATAACTCGAAAAAAAAATTTCGGGGCCTTACATTCTCCCCCCCTTAGGAGCATTCGTCCTCGAATGAGGATTGAGGTCCATTCACTAGCCTTCCTTATGTAACTTCAGTTTGTTCACATCATGAAATATATCAATAGCCACGAATTTGGCTAACTCCTTAAATTTCCGAAATTTTCGCCAGAGTTTTCTTTGTAATATGGACATATCCACCTGTTAGAGAGCCCCCGAAATACATTCCAACAACAATACACAATTACAACACTTTCCCAGCTTGTACTTACCTCAACGATCACACATATTCTATCACATTGTTACATTTGCGCATAAACTAGCTAATTCAATGAGTCCTTACCTTATTTAACTGTCTCAATACACCATGTACACATAAACAAACCATTATTAATCTACACTTACTATTAGTTGTTTACTTAACACATGAATCTTTCTAAGGCTTCCATTTATCAAGAAAGGTTTAAGTGACCCAAGGTAACAACACATACAACTCATTACCAAATGAAGGAAACTTGACTAACACTAAGAGGGAAACAACTTGGACAAGACAATAGTTACCGGGAGTAGAAGGATCGCCTAATTTCTACTAAGCTTGATCAAACAAATGGGGGTACTTTTCCTTCATCTCTTTTTCTGCCTCCCACGTGGCCTCCTCAACTTGTTGACTTCGCCACAATACTTTAACAGAGGCAACTTCTTTATTTCTCAACTTACGAACTTGCCTATCAAGGATGGCAACCGGAACTTCTTCATATGACAAATCCTCATTAACCTCAATAGCCTCGACCGGCATGATGGTGGATGGATCTCCAATCACTTTCTTCAACATGGACACATGGAACACGGGGTGCACTGATGACATTTCAGGAGGCAACTCCAGCCTATAAGCAACTTGCCCGATTCTTTGAACGATCCGATATGGCCCAACATACCTAGGACTCAATTTCCCTTTCTTTCCGAACCGCATGACTCCCTTCATAGGAGATACCCTCAAGAATACCCAATCATCAACTTGAAACTCCAAATCCCTTCGGCGAACGTCTGCATAGGACTTTTGACGACTCTGTGCTGTTTTCATTCTCTCCTGAATAACCTTGACCTTTTCCATAGCTTCGTACACCAGATCTGGCCCTAGCAATTCCGCTTCACCTACCTCAAACCACCCGATTGGCGACCTACACCTTCTCCCGTACAATGCCTCAAATGGGGCCATATGAATGTTAGCATGAAAGCTATTATTATAAGCAAATTCTATCAGTGGTAAGTGTTCATCCCAATTACCTTTGAAATCCAGGACACAAGCCCGTAACATATCTTCAAGCGTCTGAATGGTCCGCTCGGCCTGACCATCGGTCTGTGGATGGAAAGCTGTGCTGAGATTCACCCGAGTTCCCAAACCTTGCTGAAACTTCTTCCAAAAGTTAGCTGTGAACTGAGCCCCGCGATCTGAGATGATAGAAAGTGGAGTGCCATGAAGCCTTACTATCTCCTTGATGTACAATCTTGCATATTGCTCCGCAGTATCAGTGGACTTGACAGGCAGGAAGTGAGCTGATTTGGTGAGTCGATCTACTATCACCCATACTGAATCGAACTTACGCCGAGTGCGAGGTAACCCCACCACGAAATCCATATTGATCATCTCCCATTTCCACCTTGGTATTTCTATAAGCTGAGTTAATCCACCAGGCCGTTGATGCTCGGCCTTCACTTGTTGACAGTTCGGACATTTAGCTACAAAGCTTGCCACATCCCTTTTCATACCGTTCCACCAATAAATCTCTTTGAGATCGTGATACATTTTCGTTGAACCAGGGTGCACAGAATACCTGGAAGTATGAGCCTCTGCCATCACTCTTTCCCGGAGCTCGTCCACATCCGGAACACATAGCCTATCTTGACACCGCAATACACCATCTTCGCTGCTGAGTACAAATGCTGAGGTCTTGTTATTCATGACTGCTTCCTTCATCCGAACCAATGCTGGATCCATGAACTGTTTTTCCTTGATTTTCGCGACCAATGATGATTCTGCTCCATTATGCACCAAGATATTCCCCTCGTCTGACGCCGAGATACGAACCCCCAAGCTGGCTAATAGGTAGACCTCTCGAGCCAAGGGTCTTTGATCCACACCCAAATGAGCCAAACTACCCATGGATTTTCGACTAAGAGCGTCGGCTACCACATTTGCCTTCCCTGGATGGTACAATATGTTCATATCATAGTCCTTAAGCAATTCTAACCACCGTCGTTGTCTCAGATTCAGTTCCTTCTGCTTGAACAAATACTTGAGGCCCTTGTGGTCTGGAAACACATCTACATGAACTCCATAAATATAATACCGCCATATTTTAAAGCAGACACAACTGTCGCGAGCTCCAAATCATGTGTCGGATAATTCTTCTCGTGATTCTTGAGTTATCTCAAAGTATA
The DNA here is from genome assembly GCA_032618575.1 of Nicotiana noctiflora. NCBI lineage: Eukaryota > Viridiplantae > Streptophyta > Magnoliopsida > Solanales > Solanaceae > Nicotiana > Nicotiana noctiflora. The sequence continues at coordinate 26,031 of JASVEL010010760.1, read as the reverse complement.
CTCTATAACCTTTCCGTGTTGCATCAATACACACCCCAAACCAACCTTGGAGGCATAACTATCACCTTAATACTTTACATCATTAGCGGAACATCTTTATTATATTCTTCTTACATAAGACCTTCCACGAATTGAGTTCTACTATAATTTCCTTGATATGGTTACGATCCCATGTGAACAATTTCTACCAACTCTTCACAATTCTTAACAAAAGGCATTACTGAATGAGTTTTCTCGTATGACCTCCTATCTCAAATGAATAGCACTGGCTAACTTGCACACGTACCCCGAATAACACTATCTTGCACGACATTGCATCAAATGTAAGGTAACATTGTGCTCTAACTTTTCTTAACCAACCTCTTCTCCCCATATGTACATTATAGAATTTAAGAAACTGCACCTCTTTCCCCGTGAATGAAAATTCCTACCATCCCTCCTTACGGTTAAACACCTCTTAAAACATATATCAACAACCTTTGTATGCATATGATTTAGGAAGGGTCACTAGCCCGAGAAGGGTATTCTCTGAAACTTTAAATCCTCCTCAATCCTTCAACAACAACTTTTGGTTTTACTCTTAAGTGTAAGGCATAGTCCACCTGATTCTATCTCCGATGAATAACTCGCCTTATTCCCTATGTTATAGTTACCAATAAAGTTCCCTGATATTGCGGCTTAAGATTTATCATGCTAAACATGTCTAGTCCGTCACGAGTGTTCATCCTCTTTCAATCTATTCCGAACCTTTCATTCCCATCCTGTTTTGCGGATAGTGCATAGTTAATAGCTTTATTGTCCCACACATTTGTCCGCCTCCTGTGAACTTGAAAAATCATTATATCTTGTTTAATCATTTTACAGTACCACAACTTCACCAACGATAATCTCGCTTCCCATTGTGTGTAGACACGAACTATCTCTAGACCCTTTAGTTGATATTAAGTGTCACCCAAGTCGGTTGCATTGCGGTTAATCCCTTATAATTTTTATTAACACTTGTGCCCTAAGTGAGTCCACCATTCTGATGCAAAAATTGTTTTAGATAACCATGACCATCTCAATTTAAAGGTTTTTTCCCCCATTTCTTCTCACCTCATTCTTCCTAGTTAGCGAATAGCCACGCACTCTTCCATATATTACGTGGTCCATTAACTTAGGTATTTCAACCGGCTCACCTCTTAACTCTTATTGGGATATATGTAACAAAGAGTGTTCGTCTGAACATCACTCAACACTTATCTATTTGTAAGACTCTTTAGAGGCTCTCTATCAAGCCCCAATTACCATCTTGGGTTGTTGTGGCAACACATTTATTTCTCCCACTCGTTCTGGCTTTCTTAGTATCCCGAAACTTTGTTTAAATCACAAATCTATTATTAGCCCATTCCAAGTACTCACAATCTTTCACATTTGACATATGGTACTTCCTTGGGTTCCATTTCTCCTGTCCTTCTAACAAGTAAAAGTCTCTTTACAAACATACTCTTATTTTCTAGAATCGTTGACCCTATCATTCACATTGCCATGCGTGAAGAATTTACATTCCTTAATCTCTTGGGATGCTAGTTGTCTATCATTAGCATATTCTTTCAGAGAGTCATGTTACCCATTATCTCTTTTCTAGACCACACCTGTCTTCACCAAAATATTCAAATATCATAGCTACATGGTCTCACTCTTGTTTCATTGTATTTAAGTAGCCTCACGATGGCCCTCCCTCTCCCACATGGGGCGAATGTCCTGGATCTTCACACAAGTCTTGAGTGTAGAAACTTTAGCAACATATGCCTCATATATCTATCCCTCTTATATATACTCGACTATTAGGAAAATTTAAGTCACCATAGTATTGATCTCATAAGTTCCCTATTCCTATTCAGCCATGTAGGTATGGGATTCCAAGTCCCCACGCATATCCTTTATGAGTGTAACGCAACCTCGTGTATTTCTGGGTCCTTATAACGTTCGTAAGACAAGGGTTTTCTCACCTAGGGTCCAATTGAGTCTCATTTCATAACTTTTTAACTTATGTGAGAGACTTACACTCTGACCATTAATCTCTTAGTCTTTCTCCCATATATCACGTGCTTATATAACCAATATTATTTCACACCTTGCGATCAATTATATACTTCTCGCACTAACCACGTGTGCTACTCAAACTTACATATCAATTATCAAATCAATGCCTCTTCGTGCGGGTAATCACTTTTAATCCTTTCCTCAAATAAAGCATACTTGTAGTACTATGTACTAATACTATATATATATTCATATTGTTTATTCAACAAGATACATGTGCAATCTCCATAATACCCATGTCTTTTCCCATTGGTCATGACATATGACAACACTACATAAAACAGACGAAAGAGCATTTAAACTTACCTTGAATCTCAACGCACGTGTTATAAAACAATATTATAGTCAAGCTTTATCGCACGATTTGGAATGTTGAAGAAGGGTAATATTCCTAAATGTCCGTGTAGCCCCCTACTTATATGATGTGGTCGACAACACACCTATAAGAAGAGCACTACTAGACACGGCTCCGAGACATCCTAGGACACTTTACAAACCTTAGGCTCGATACCAAGTTTGTCACGCCCCAAAACGAGGGACATGACCGGCGCATGACCGGGTTGCCCCAATCAAGCGGACCTGGGTGCCTTCCATTCCCACGCGTTACCCCTGTATTGATTGTTTCCCATTAACCAACTATCTTACTAACCCTGAATGATTTCACATTAAACAAATAAAACCATACGAGTGATTCATTAACAAGTTTGCAGTTTTTACAACGCCCGACATACATAATATATATACATAAGACCGGAATCCCACAGTTTACATGTCTATGGAGCCTCTAGGATACAAAAAGGAGAGTACAATACTTGCCGGTAACAAGGCTCCGGCTATACCTTATAAAACCAAAATAAAATCTAAACCGAAGTGGCATGAACCACACACAAGGCCCCGAAAAAGAAAGGGGCTCACCAAAAACGGGCAGTGGAGGATGAAGGATACTACTGCCGATGTGCTGAAGTGCCTGCTACAGATCCACCTACAATCATAACACGAATGTAGCGTCCCCGACAAAAGGGACGTCAGTACACTTGAATTGTACTGGTATGTATGGACAAACTTTGTCCCAAGTAAACTCAAGCCATTAAATTACATTAAAACAAATCAAGCCAACCAACCATGTTTTCCACCTTTTACTCATTTCAGATAAGCCTCAACATAAGCACATTCAAGGTCAACAAATAAAACAACAACCAATCAACAACATAAATTGCAAGTAGTCAAACATAGGGGCAATCAGTGCCCCCCAGGTTGCAAACTCTCCTGCTGTCTCCTTTTCACAATTTCGCATTAATGATTTTGTATCAATTTTCAATAGCGATTTTGATCGCTTTCCACCCTTATTGCCCCTGACCACCCTTATTACCTCGGCCACCCTTATCACCCCAACCCACACCTTATTTCCCCACGTTGCGGCGCGCAATACGACCCCGCCTTATAGTTGAAAACACAACAATTTCAAACAGCAGATAAGGTACTACACACAATTTCAACAAGTTCAAATAAGCAACTTACACATTGGTTCATGTTCTCAATTACTTCTCAAGTCAATATCAAAACCAAGTTACAAGTATTCCAAAATCGAGAATGCCCACATAATCATGTTCAACAATTTACCACAATTAAGGTGTTTCAAATTCCTCCCACAATAAGCCAAATATGCCATCACAATGGTTGTTCCCAATTCTTTACCAATCTCGATTACCTTTTTATCTTTCAATTCATATTTCATACCACACCACACGTAGTTCAACATTAATCGAATGCTCAACAAGGGAATCAAAGAATTACGTACAATTTCTCAATTTGACACATGCCAAAATAATTCGCACACATCTGGGCGATTTTACAAGAATCAAAATTAGCCATACATACCTCGATTGAGCTTTCCTTAAGTTACCACAACACTCCAAAAACTCTAGCAATTCCAATCTACTATGAGACATAACAAAATTAAACACATATTAGAAAGATATTCATGAAACTAGCTCATTTGAGCATTTTATCAAATACTAGTTGTGCATCTTGATTTCAAATCCCCTTTTCAAGAATTTCTTCATTCCCTAACCCTATCTTTACTTATTTATGTTCATCAATCTTCCCACAACTCTATTTGCACAAGCATGCATACATAACACTACCATACCAAGAATCATACCTCAATAACACATCTCACAACCTCTACAATACTAACATAACCTAGGTTAGGAACCCATGGCTCCCAATCACCCTCCCATGAGTTCTAATGTATGTATCTTACATAAATAATCACCATAGAGTAGTTGGAGATGATAGACATACCTCTTGTAGTAAGAATTTTAAGTATCTCCACTTGAGGTGTTCTTGAAGAATTCAAGAATTAGAAGGAAAATCTAAGGATTTTGAAGATTAATCCTTGTTAGTATAAGTGTTTAAGGGGTAGAAATTACTCAAAGAACTATAAAATCTTACCTTAGATCATAGGGATGAAGTTTGGGATGAAACCCTCTTGAGAGAGCAAGTCATAACCCCAAAAATGAGTTTGGAACACTCTAGGCCGGTCTTTGGGGTATTAAAACTATCCAGGTGCGCGAAGTGTTGCCCAGGTGCGCGAAGTGTGCAAGCTTCGCGCATGACTTCGCGTATTTTCCTGAGCATTCTGCCTAAGGTGCGCGAAGTGTGTGCGAAGTCCACTTCGCGCATCTGACACCTGACGAGTAAAATGATCATAACTTTCGGTATACACCTCCGAATGACGAACGGTTTGTTGTGTTGGAAACTAGACTCAAAGGGCTTTAATTTGATAGGTTGATCCTCACACAACTCATTATATAACCGGAGATATGATCGTTCAAAGTGAGGTCTTGTGCGCACTCTTTTACAGATTTCGTCTAATATGCAATTTTCCATCTTGGATTAGGCTTAGGCCTCTCCTTAGACCCCAAATCTCTTATAATAAGACTTATACCCTTATTAAACTATCTAATTAGTATCCATAATATTATGAATCCTTATTTGCACACGAGATAAAACAATGTAGCCTACATTAGCACGACGAAATCTTAAATAACTCGAAAAAAAATTTTCGGGGCCTTACATATGTAACCACTTATCGTTGGGTATGAATAGATACAATGTGAGACACTATCAAGGCCTTGTTGGGCTAGGTATGATTGAGCCACATGTGGCTAGGTAAGACCGAGCTCTCTATGAGGAGGGGTACGGAATGATATGATATAAGACGCTACTGAGACCTTATATGGACAAGTATGATTGAGACCTCCTGAGGGCAAGTATAGTATGATGAGAGGAACAAACTTTACCGAGTCCTCTGCGATGCCAGGTGATGAAGTAATATGCCTCATAGAAGTCCTCTGCGATGCCAGGTGATAAAGTAATATGCCTCATAGAAGGGTTAAATAATATTATATAGTTTTAATGCATAGTTTCCATGAGTATCTTAACCCTTCATAAAATTTGCATCTTTATAAGTTTATGGATTTTACAATTATGCCCTCTGGTGGCTTGTCTTCGGTATTCAGGTTGAAAACATATACTCATATCTCCTATGTTATGCCACTGATTTTACATGATTTCTTGATCTTACATACTTAGTACATTTTTTATACTGATACCGTTATGTTTTGGGTGTCGTGTTCATTCCCACATGCACAGATAAACCCTGTGATGCCCCTCCCCAGTAGGTGCATGTTGCAGTCGTTGGTTATCACTTTCTACTTTTCAAGAGTAACTATTCAAAAGTCGATAGGTACTAAAGAATGTGTTCTGATCATTTTGGGTATGGTGGGGCTTTGCCACTACCAAGTTATGTGTATGTATATCTCTTTTTGGTACTCTTAGAGGCTTGCGAGCTAGAGCTTGGTCACATGTGAAAAAAGTGGATTATGACATGCTGGGTACAATTATGAATATGTATAAGATGTCAATGTTTCTTTTGCTAGTCAGTTGTAGATATTTTAGATTAACAGTATTAGAGCATGTCGTATCTTAGGATCTCTGCAAGTCGTATCTAGTAGAGTCTTGTGTATGGGTAAGTTATGAACCATACTTATAAATAGGAGGCTACAAGATATCTCGGATGAATACCTTTCTTTCTGATATAGATCGTAAGATAGAGTTGAGCCGTACGTGTTTGCTTCTAATTCCCATCCTTTTTATGTTTATAACGATGCCTACTACGAGACATCAGGCAATAATTCAGGGATTGAATGAAAAAATAAGAGAAGGAACCAGCCAGGTGCCAACTGCCCCAATAGGTCAACATAGTCCATACGATGAGGTTGGAACTCAGGTTTTGAGGATATCACTACCACCACCACCTAGAACAACATAGAGAAACTAATGCACCTCCCATTCCTCCCTTAGTTACTTTTGACCAAGATTTTTCTATTATATAGAAAAGGGAAGATGGTTGACCAAGGATATATATGTCATTTCATAAATATTTCATTTTTCTATTATATAGAAAAGGAAAGATGGTTGACCAAGGATATATATGTCATTTCATAAATATTTTTTTTTCTATTATATAGAAAAGGGACGATGGTTGACCAAGGATATATATGTCATTTCATAAATATTTCATTTTTTCTATATAATATAATAGAAAAAAGGGAAGATGGTTGACCAAGTATATATATGTCATTTCATAAATATTTCATTTTTTCTATTATATAGAAAAGGGAAGATGGTTGACCAAGGACATATATGTCATTTCATAAATATTTCATTATTTTTTAAATGCAAAATACACATGGACCCCACATTTCTCTAGCCACAACTCTTCTTTAAATACACTATGCATATGTTGATTAGACTATTTGTGTAGTGCAAATGCTCATTTATAATCTTTTTCTCATTTTGGAAAATTATTAATTTTGTTTTATTTAAATAGAAGTTTGCATAGAGAAAACAAACTTAATTTTTAAATAATACAACGACAAAAAGAAGTATCCTATATTTACAAGATTTTTATATTTACCTAGTTACCCTACTATCTTAAAGCAATTTGAAAATAAAAATTAAATAATTATCATCTTCCATATTATTTGAAGACGATTTCAAACTAAATATTTTTATATTCAAAAGTAATTTTAAAATATATAGCTTGTTAAATCTCAAAAGTTAATTACCTGAACACCAATAATATTGTAATTTTCAATATTGGGCATATAAAGTCTTTCCTCATCTAGTAGATATGAGAAGTGCAGTACAACTATTGACTCAAATAGTGGTATCTCATGCCCAATATTAAGCCTCTACTACCTTAGATAGAGCAATCAATACGAGAGTTTGAGATTTCATAAATTTTGGCCACCGGTATATATAGGAACACATCCAATCGAAGATCCTGAGAACATTTTAGATCAAATGCAACAGTCTTTATAAGTTATGCATACCACTGATACTAAGTCTATAGAGCTTGCTTCATATAGACTACAGAATATGGTCGTAATATGGTATGACACTTGGGAACAATCTAGGGGATCCCTTGCCTCAGCAACAGGATAGATGGAATTCACTAAGGCATTTTTATAACAGTATTTGCCTGTTGAACTCCGCCGATCTTTACAAGATAGATTCTTGCAGTTGGAGCAAGGTAATATGAGTGTTTGGAAGTACAACATGCAATTTAAATCCTCGGGTGGGTATGCCCATTGGTGGTGGTCGAGATGAGTGACTAGGTACATCGATTTGTGGGTGGTCTGGGACCTCATATGGTAAATGAATGTACCACAACTTCTTTGAATTTGGTTATGGATATTGCTCGTACTCAGGCCTTTGCACAGAACATAGAGGGTCACCAGAGGCTACATCGAGCTGCTCAAGAGCACAAACAGGGTCAATCTAAGAGATCCCAATCCATGGGTGACATGGGAGAGTTTCAAGGCGGGTATAGGTATACATTCTCTCGACATTCGCATTAATTGATGGCTAACACACCATCAAGGACTCAAGGATAAAATAGATAACGAACCATTTATTCCAGTCAAGGCCGGAATTTTTTAGGGAAAAGTTCATAGAATAGTTGGGATCCTAGTAGGACGGGACCTTCGATACCATATTGTGGTCGATGTGGTAGGAATAATTTTGGGCATTGCTGCAGGGTTCAAATTTGTGTTATTTTTGTAGGCAGCCTGGTCATATCATATGTTTTTGCACAGTGATAAATATGGATGGCGTGATACCACCAACAGATCAACAACAACTTTTTTATCGACAACATGTCCTCAGGAGCAAGGTATGCAAACGCCAACGGCTGATGTGGAATTTCTTGCCCGTGTGGGCAACAATAGAACCGCATTTGTATGTTATTAGGCCAACAGAAACTAGAGTCATCACTAGATGTTGTCATAGGTATATTATCTATATCTTTCATTAGTGTGTATGCTTTGAGAGATCTAAGTTCTACTTTGTAGTATATTACTCCATTTGTTGATGGTAAATGTGGAAAAATACTTGAACTGTTGTCACACCTCCTTTTGGCGCTACCCGCACCCCGCGAAGGGTGTAAGTAAAGGGAGTTATTTCCAACTTGAAGTGACAATCAAAACGGGATTATATTAATTAATTTCAGAGTCGCCACTTGGGAGATTAATGGTATCTCAAGTCACCAGTTGAATCCCGAACCGAGGAAATTATGACCTTTTAATAGTCCGCGAACCAGAAATCCGAGTAAGGAATTCTGTTAACACGAGAGAAGGTGTTAGGCATTCCTGAATTTCGTGGTTCTAGCACGGTCGCTCAACTGTTGTATTTGATTTTATCTGATTTCAAAACATGTTATAACTTATGTGCCTTTTATTAGTGACCCGCTTTTATTTTATTTTTTAATAAGAATTGCAACGTCGTGAAAATGCGTCTCGAACCATGTCGCACCAGTGCACCCGTGGTTGTCAACATATTTTGTCTCCGTTGAGATTTGGATTTGGGTCACATAAATGTGCACCCGTACTTAGGAAGGAAATATTATTAAATACGCGCCTAAAGCAACTACACGTTTATTATCTTTGGGGAAGACCGTGAAAATTAGCTAAACGGTCCTCTCGAATTCTAAATATTGTTATATAACATTTATCGAGGGCCTGCAATTTATATATGTGGCAAGGCTCGTCTCCTCATTTTTTATTAGAGGCCAATCCTAAAGTGACTATAATTTTTCTATTTTTTTTGTTGAAGAAATAACCCTAGCTAATTAATATGTGAAAGGTCAAAAAAATAATCAAGCTTGAAACTACAATAAACAAATGTCTATATCTATTCAAATGTTAATAATAGTAATAATTGGTAATGTTCGCAGCCTTAAATTCAAATTTATTTTTTATCAAGAATCATCATGGGAAAGTTACAACTGCGCATTAACACACGATTTTGCTGATGCTAACATGAATAAATTATTTGCCTATATCCAAGTCTATTCGTTTTTAATTATCAAATCCGTTAATCAACTCACATTAGTCGAAAATTAATATTCAATGCTTAATTCCAATGATCTATCGACATTAACTAATGACATGGAACTGTCAACATTGACATTGAAACATTTGTTTCAAATTCAACGTGACGAGCACATAAGCTACTTTTGACTCTTAAGTTAAACAACATAATACCAAACTAATACAAGTATTACTATACTAAATCCAAAGCTAGAATAACCACAAATTAGCAGTCTACCAGTTTACATAACTCAACTCAATCAGTCCAAATATGATCCAAGACAAAATTATTTAACTAGTTCTAGCTAGGAGTACTCTTACAGATCTAAGAAAACTAATACTCACAGTCCAAATATGATCAAGTATAAAATTGTTTAACTAGTTCTATTAAAAGCAAAATTGAAACTAGAAGACAATAAGCAATAGATCTTCAGCAAATAACTCTTCATTATTCAATTTCATGGGTACGCATACATGCTGAATCATTCTCCGATATCTCTTGAATATAAGACATACCTGGAAATTGAATTACGACAAGAGAAAAGCAGAGTTAGCAATAGAATAGCGGGCAGCAGCAATAACACAGCAAGTCACAAAGGGATCAACAAGCAGTGAAATCCGGATTCAGTCAACCAAACGAAGCAAATAGCTCCTTTTAAGCAGTATTCCCCCCAATAGCATAAACCGAAACTTTCGAGAATAATTAAAATCAGTCTATTTTGAAATCTCAGATGAATCCAGAATTGTCTTAATAAATCAAAAAGAAACTGAAAATCAACTCATGAACTTCAATGGAACAGTAGACTCTAAATCACAACTTTGCTCAATTTGTAAAGAGAGATAATTCCAAATTACTTTAGATACACTGAATCCCCTATTACTAAAATACTGAAGTCTGAAATGAAAGGAGGAAACTCTATGTTTTTCACTCTATATTCAGAATATTCAAGCTGTTTAGTTGCTTATCAGAATCCTCTCAAAAATAATTGCTCTCAAAATTTTTAGACTTCTAACTCAGTGTCCTCCTCTATCTCTTAAGGTTCTCCCTAATGAAACAGTACGCTCCTCCCTTTATAGACTAAAACTGACACTTATTATTCTAAGTTTTCACCTTTTCCAGCCTGTTTTTTTTTCTTTAGCACATGTATCCTCTACCCCTTTTTATTACCCCCATCTGCTTCTAGTTTTCAGCTCTTAAAGATGTCAGTTATACTTCTCTTTTCAATTTTTTTTAATTAAACCCATGTTATTCTCTGATTTCCCCCTTTAAAGACACTATGCCAACCAAACAATCCCTTTTTCCCATTTGTTAATTTAACTAGTATGGGCAGCTTTTATTTTAATCCAGGCGTGCCCTAATGGTTCAAACATGCTCAGGATGGCAGTCCACTAAGCTTTTGAATTTCTGTCTAAATCCAATACAACTATAACCAATTTAGAATCCTACATTCAATCCTAGACACATCCAGACCCTAATTCCAACAGTGGATCGGATGGAATTTGCTTAGTATTAAACGTTATTGTTATATTGTTCTAACCAACAGACCTATACAACTAATTGACGACATTCATTTAATCGATTACAACACGTATACTCGATAACAAATAACCGACCTACGAATCAGTGATTCATAGTTTCCATACAGAATCATGAAGATACAGAACTAATTATTCGTCGATGCTAATTGAAGCGAATATGTATTCTATGGAACATATATCCAACAAACAATCAGAAATAATAAGCGACCAAATAAAAGGTCTAAAGGAAAAGAACATAAAATTTTAGCAAGAAATCAAAACAGGATAAAACACTACCAAATAAATACATAAAGATAGAATAAAGAAAGAAAGAAAGAAAGAAAGAAGAGAATACCTCGAGTGAAATTAGAAATCTGAAAAGACACGGACAAACTTGGATTTGAAATTTTTTTAGGCCAAACGGACCTTTAACGGTGTGTTCCCAGTTGAGAAACCTAGATTAAGGTCCATTAGACCTCAATCTCCAAACGAATTTATCCGGAAACCCAATTCTTGGATTTTTAGGTTCATACGGGCATTTTGGGGTTCAAAATTTTACAGCTAGATTCAAATAGAACCAAGGGTCGTTAAGGCGCGAGGGTGGTCAGGAGGTGCTAGGGTGTGAGTTTGGGGCTGTTTGGAGGTGGCGCCGCCACTGGGGATCTTGTGGCGGCGGCTAGGGTTCATTATTTCAACTCAAAATTCGAAGAATATGAGTGACATTCGAGGGTAGTTTGTTGGAGATTTGGAATGGCGAGTGCGAGACGAGTTTTTGGTGTAACTTTGGGGTTGATTGACCACCGTCCGCCGCCGCATGCAATTTCCGGCAGGCGGAGGTTGGTGGCGTGAGGTTTAGTCTCTGAAGGGGTGTGAAGTGAAGAGTGAGAGAGGGGGGTTTGGGAATGAGGACATATACGGGGGTTTGGGGGTAGGGAAATTGGTATATTAAAATTGCATAATTAATTTGAGCTTGATCAACTTCCTATTATAAAACGAAGCCGTTTGGTCGCATGCATTGGCTTGAATGGACCGGGTAGGGAAGATGATTTGGCTTGGTATTTTCTTTAAACTGGCCCGGTCCGAGTTTATACTCTTTATTTTCATTTCTTTCATTTTTTTTTAATTCATAATTTATCTAAGAAACAAAAATTCTAATTTACATTACAAAAATCAAATTAACATATAAAAATATTAATTAACTTCTACCAACAATTAATACATACAATTAAATATTAATTAAAAATAGATCACACATCTAGACCTTTAAATCCTAAAATATAAAACGTATTATTTTTTATGATTTTTTTGAAATAAAACTTAATTTCTCCTAATAAATCCTAAATGTAAACGCAACATATTTTTGTATTTTCTATTAATTTAACGAATAAACACACAAAGAAGTGCAAATAATACGAGAAATAGCACAAAAATCAACACAAAACAAATGAAATATCTTATTTTGGTTTTCTAGGATTAATACACTTATAGGGCAAAAATCACGTGCTCACAGCTGTTATGATAACCGTTTTAAGTGTCCACGCTCGTGGGTGAGTCCATGGTAGTTAGATGGGTATATCGAGGTTGTGATATGGTGATTCATGATCACCATACCTCGCCTGATTTATATGACTTAGAATTGGTGAAATTTGATATTATTATGGGTATGGATTGGTGGCCTCTTGTTATGCTATAGTGGATTGTTGGAAGAAAGTTGTTCGTTTTAACTTTTCGAGAGAGCCCAATACTGAATGGAAGGGCGATGTTGCAGCGCCTAAATAGAAGTTTATTTCTTACCTTAAGGCTCGAAAGATGATCACAAAAGGATGTTTTCACCATATCTATGGGTGCAGAACACAGAGGCGAAGACTCCGAGCCTTTAGTCTTGTGCGGTTGTTGATGAATTTTCTTATGTGTTCCCTAATAATCTCCCGGGTATCCCACTTGAGCGAGAGATAGAGTTTTCCATCCATGTGCTACCCGATACGCAATCAATATCTATTCCCCCGTATAGGATGGATCATGCCGAGTTGAAGGAATTAAAATATTAGTTGAAGGAACTTTTAGATAAAGGATTTATTCAACCTAGTACTTCCCCGTGGGGAGCCTCAGTGCTATTTTTTCACAAGAAAGATAGCTTGTTGAGGATGTGTGTTAATTAACGATATCTTAATAAGGTAACCATCAATAATAAGTATCAGCTCCTGAGGATCGATGGTTTTTTTAACCAGTTACAGGGCACTCAATATTTTTAGAAGATCGATCTCAAATCTAGGTATCATGAGCTAAGGATCAATGACAAGGATGTTTCAAAAATAGCCTTTCAGATCAGATATGGCTATTACAGGTTTCTCATTATGTCTTTTGGTTTGACCAATACACCAATAGAATTTTATGGACATAATGAACCAAGTGTTCAGGTCATTTTTGGGTGTCTTTGTGACCGTGTTCATAGATGATATCTTGATGTATTCTCGATCATAAGTGGGTCATGTAGTGCATCTGCTAATTATTTTACGTACACTCCGAGATCCCAAGTTGTATGCCAAATTTTCCAAATCCGAGTTCTAGTTGAACTCGATAGCTTTTCTTGGACATATAATATAAAGTGAGGGTATCAAAGTTGATAATGAAAAGGTTGAATAAGAATTGTTCAAGGCCCACAACCCCTATTGAGGTATCAAACATTTTGGGCTTAGCCTATTACTACCGAACATTTGTGGAAAATTTTCATCTATAGCTGCTCCGTTAACAAAAGTTTTGCATAAGGCAGCTAAATTCCAGTGGACCAAGATTTGCGAAAAGAGTTTCCAGGAGTTAAAGGATAAGTTGACCTCAAAATTAGTTAACTCTCCCTTAAGGACCCAAAGGGTATGTAATATAGCGTGATACTTCTAGAGTGGGACATGGTAGCATTCTAATAAAACACAGGAAAGTTGTTGCTTATTGTCATGCCCCAAATCTAAAGAGGCATCGCCGACACCCGGTGTCATACTTGGCCCGAGCACCACTCTATAATTGTGAACTTTGGAGATGTAACCCTCAACTTAGGCTGATGAGGCCACATTCTAAATTATCTAAAAATATTGTCGCTCTCACTTGAGGGTTAAATGTAACCAAAAGCTCTCTCTCTCTCTCTCTCACACACACACACACACACACACACACACACACACACACACATATATATATATATATATATATATATATATATATATATATATATATATATATATATATATATATATATATATATATATATATATATATATATAGTTGTGCAATCTGACAAGCCACCACGAATATCTACTAATATAAAAACTATAAAGGACTCGTTTACAAGCTTCTAGAGATAGCTGAATAGTATCATGATCAGGACAGGGCATCGACCTTCCTATCAAAATTATATATATAAAATGGACTCAAAGATCTAGACCTGGTAACTCCGAGGAAGTGGAGTTTACCAACCGAGCTGAAGTGTGACTATTGGGACGATCTATCCAGTTGTCTATCATGACCTAGAGACATGAAATGCATCATCCTCGGCAAAAGAGACGCCAATACGAAATAATGTATCGAGTATGTAAGGTAATAGAATAACTACAAGCTGAAAGTGAATTGATAATATAATAATTGAAGGTAACTGAGAGTTAAAGATGATCTGGAGATATGCTTACCTGCTGATACTAACTCAATTCTCTCAATAATAGAAAATAAAATAGTTGTTTGGCCCTATAAGGCTCGGTACATATAACTGCTATGCCGTAGTAGATTCGCTTATAGGCACTCAGGCCATACTAGGCTCTATATCTCCACCATTCTTCATTCGCTCATAGGCGTTCGACCATAATAGGCTCGATATATAACTTATTATCTGATCAAAGGTTGCCCAATAGGGGGCTGCCCACCAACTATAGATCGATAATGGTAAAAATACTATAATAATATATGTATGTGTTGTATGTATGTATATATATATATATAGAAAGAGAGAGAGAGAGAGAGAGAGAGGGGGAGAGGGAGAGAGAGAGAGAGAGAGAGAGAGACATTCTCCTCTCTTGATGGGAAGAAGATAATACTTAACTGAATATAAAGTCTCTATAAGGAAGAAGATTGTAACTTATGAGACTAGTATAATGTACATAAGTTCAAGATTACGAACATCTCTTTATGTCTCGTTATCAAAAATATGCAGTTATGGGATCATGCCAAAATGAAGGAAAGGTTTAGCCTTAGATATACCTTATCACAATCTGTCCAATAACGACATTAAACTTGTCTCTTTGCACATTAATCAACAATAACAATAACAATACTATCATCAAGTTATAATAGGTACAAGTATCGCACAACAAACAACAAGCTTATTTTATATTAAAACGGGCAACATCTCCCATATAATCTTTACAACCTCCCAATTCAACATAACACCAGCAATAATAAGAACATATTAATAACAACAAATATACATAATTTTCCAATCTTATATCCATAACAAAATACCATAAATAAGTCTACACACCTTCATCAGTTTATGTACAAGATGATAACCCTAGTAGAGTCAAATAACCCGAAAATGTAACGAAGAATGACCAGTCAACCGACCTGCCATTATGTGGTGTTTATACACACCCTCTCACCTCCCAAACTCCATAAAAATAGTATCAAAAGAGACAACCCAATAGCAACAGGAAACATCCCACAAAATAGCCCCATATGTTCAACAACAAAAAACTGATTTTTCAGTTTACTAAAATACGTTTCAACTTGTCTTTTCTTTCAAATTAAACAACACAACCAACATTACATAATTAAACCTCTTATAATATATACCAACCATGAATTCAACTTAAAAATAAGTTCGCAACTAGCCTAACAACAAACATCATACCACTCTTTCGAAATCGCTAGGTCTAGTCCTTATGATCGGGTTACAACTCGTACACGCGGAGATAATGGAAGGAGAAGCATAAATTTACCTTGGAAGGAGTAGAGACCATGAAACCTAGTCTTATTCATCCAATATCAGTTCCCCAATACAGCTACAAGAAAGAGAAAGAGAAACTAGCAAATTATCCGGGATTGTTGGCACTAGAATCACATTGTATCACCAGAAATTACCTAGGGTTTGTGTGGGAATTTTAGGGAGGAGTTACAGGGGTTCAATATGGTTTTGTTGGTCTGAGATGTGAGTGAAAGAAATTAGTTAATAAGTCCTTAAAAGTCCCATCTGGGCCGACTTTAGAAGCTTTTAATTGAGGCCTATCCTTTTGGCAAGTAGGCGATGCACCTATTTGTCACCTACCTGTCAGCGCAGTCTTGTAAAACATGTGAATATCTCTCTACTCTAATATTGTATCAATGAATGGTTTAATTTGTTTGAAATTAGACTCATAGATCTTCAATTTGGTAGGTAGATCATCTTGTAATTCCAACTACATTTGGAGAAATGCTAAGCTGTATTTGACCTAATTTTCAGTATATTTATGAATGTACTTGTGATGATCTTTGTCAACTTTTATTCTACAGCTCGCTTGACTTCAAAATATAACACACGAATATCAAAAGACTAACATAAATTATAATATAACATCCTTATCATTTTAAGCACCTTAGTCTCACCCCAAAAAGTACATGTTATAACTTTCCCAACTTTTTGACTTTCGACGAAACTTATTTTCTTATATTTGTCTATGCACTTTCAAAAATAATCCCCATTTGGAACATTTTTCCTGGAATGTTGACAGATGTGATTATCAATTTCATGACTTATAGCTTTTAAAAATACCTTAATACCCTCCTTACCCTCTAACAAACGATTCTATGAATATTTTCAAAGGCCAGGGCATTCTCCCCTTTAGGCCTCTTTCTCAAACCACGACATGTGGTCAGAATTCTTCCAATCTCGTAACCGTTGCTACCTTTTGTCATGCAACATGTACTACTATGTCCTTCTATGCGCGCCTCTGTGATTATTCTCTCCTATTTTCTCTAGCTTTTAGCCAATATCTAGGCCTCACTTTGTGAACATATATACAACTCTGAAAAGTTGTCCCTATGGGCATCTATAGGTGTACTAAAGTTCTTCGCTTGGTACTTTGTCAAACTTATATTGTTATATATTATTTCACAGCCTTGGTTATCCATGCTTATGGATTTACTACATCTAGGTAGGTCATACTATACCATATTACTTACTTCGATTTTAATTATTATCGAGGTCTGCTACCAACTCTATTTTACTCTCTCCCTGCTCATCCTATATGTATAAATCTATGTCCTTTAATGCTTCCTTATTACTGTTCATCTAAAGAATGACATCCTAATCTCCTATCATACGTTGGGACTTTGATTCATTACCATTAGGGCTCACGCCTCATCGGGGAAAATATAAAGTTATTTGCCTTATTCACGTAGGGACAATACTATAATTCAATAATTGTATTTCATAGAATCTTAATGTGATTCATCTTTAGGAGATATTTTAATCCCATGATATTTATGAAGTCCCTTCTCTTTGAATTGTTACTCAATAGAATGCCTAAACGTCATCCTCTTATCATTTATCGCAATTACACCCTTATTCTAATATCAGGGAAGCATTCCATCTCTTTTAAATGCTCATAGTCTTAAACTCCTTTGAGTTCATTCAGGCTATACAGAGCTTTCTATAACTTATAGAATCCATCAATTCTCTTATTTTGATGGGTTTAATCCCGGGGACTTACCTATTATCATCATCTTCTCATTTACCTTTTTTGTATCTTTACTCCTATATACCTAAAACCTTGTTGCTCTACTATACTTTAGATTTCGACCTTCACATATCTATTTATACTACTCGCAAACTTCCTTTAACTTGCTAGCACCAAAGATTTCCCTATGCTATATTGGAACTGTAAAGCGAGATAGAATGTTGTCTTTAACTCTTATTTATTCTATTAACTAGACCTGTCAGTTCTTGGAAATCATAGGGTGGATGATATGCTACTAACAACACTAGTATCATTTTTGGATACTAAATCACATCGGTTATAGCACTCTATATGAAGTATGGACTATTCATAACTTTATGCACTTGAGTATCTCGTACCTTATTCACTTTTACCTTACTTACCATTAAATCTGGCATCATATCTCTATCTCTTTCATAACCTCCATTCCATATAGGTAGGATTCACATCCCAACTTGAAGCTCTACTATAATACTTGAACCTCTGGTGCATACACATTTTGCCACGATCTTCATACTAGTGTCTTATGAGGCTGGTACTCTTCTAACTAGATTTATTGTTGCCTTTTTATTCTCTCATAGATAGTAAGGAGACGCACCACTGGATCCGACAATCAGACACTCGCTCCCCCTTCTAAAGCCGCAAGAGGTCGGGTGAGGCCGAGGAAGGGCATGTTGTGCAACTAGAGAACCTGCCCGAGCTACGATAGGGAAGCCACCAGTAGCTCTAGTTATGAGGAAGTCACTTGATGTGCTAGTTACTACCCCTGCACTCCAGGAAAACCTTGACAGTTCTTTAGTATGTTTGGTACTCTAGCTCAAGCTGGGTTGATACAACTTGCACCGATAACATCTCTGGCTGGGGAGGAGCACAGACTCCCATAGCCCGTACCCTAGAGTAGTGGGTCCATATTGACCAGGTCCTATAGGTTCTACTAGTGCAACTGGTTATCCCAGTTCGGCTCATGGTTAGGGAAACAACATCTGAGGAGAAGCAATATTGGATCGAGAGTACAAAAAGTACCATCTTCATACTTTCAGAGACTTAGATATAGAGAATGCATATGCTTTCTAGAGAAGTGCCACCATATTCTCCATACTATGGGTATAATGAAGATGAGTAGGCTTACATTAACTACTTTCCAGCTATCGAGACCGGCGTATCAATAGCGGCGGGCTTATGAGGAGGGTATCCTCACCGAGGCAGCTTCCCTTACATAGGCTCAATTTTCATAGATGTTCCTGAGAGTGTTTGTTCCCCATAGCCTTCGGGATGCATGGCGCGTGGAGGTTGAGCAGTTGTATCAAGGTTCTATGATCGTATCAGAGTATGTTTTCAGGTTTAACGAGTTGTCCAGACATGTACCTACCTTAGTTTCCATAGTCAGAGAGCGAGTTCATTGATTTATTGAGGGGCTCAACTATGGTATTAGATTCAACATGTCTTTAGAGTTGGAAATTGATACCTCATACCAGTTGGATGTAGAGATCGCTCGGATATTAGAGGGTATGTGGAGCCAAGAGAGAGAGGACAGGGAGGCCAAGAGGCCTCGAGATTCCGGCACACAGTGGTGCCCCTGTCCCAGTTGCAGCCCATTAAGGTAGAGGCTATATGAGCCATCCAATTCAATTATCACTTCCAGCTTCAGTGGTATTCAAGCTACTCCTAGGTCTCAGGTTGCCCGTTATGCACTGCCATTGTTTAGTTCACCTCATACACGAGGTGTTTTCAGTGGTCACTCCATCCAACTAGGTCCGAGCTATTTACAGTAGCCATATCCTCCAAGAGCTTATTTTGAGTTTGGTAATACTCATCATGCGGTGAGGGACTGCCCTAGACTTAGGAGAGGTGGACCTCTACAGACTACTCAGGCTCCACATATTCCACAAGGGCCCTAGACTTCTCAAGTCATGGTTACCGTACTAGTTGCCACTCCACCTGCTGATCCCACTAGGGGTAGAAGTTAGGCGGGTAGGGGTCTCCCTTAAAGGGGAGGCTAGACCAGATGTTATGTTGTTCCCAGTAGGACGGAGGCAGTTGCATCAGACTCAATTATTATAGTTATTGTTCCGGTATGTCAAAAAGATGCATCGGTCTTATTTGATCCACGATTAACTTATTCATATGTATCATTTTACCTTGCTCCGTATTTTTGTATTTCCTGTGATTCATTGAGTTCTCATGTCTATGTGTCCACACCTATGAGATATTCCATTATTGTTGACTATGTGTATTAGTTGTGTTTAGTTGTTCTTAGTGGTTTCGAGATCAGAGTTGATTTATTGTTGCTCAGTATGGTAGATTTTGATGTTATTTTGGGCATGGATTGGTTGACCATGTCATATTATTCCTGATTGTCACGCCAAGATGGTGATATTGTCTATGCCAGGTTTGCCACTGTGAGCACGTAATTTTTACCCTATATGAATTACTCCCATAATTTCAAAACAAATTAATTTCTTTTCATTATTTGCAATTTTGTGAATTTGTGTGGCATTTTCTGTTATTATTCACATTTGTCTGTGCATGTTTATTTAATTAATTAAAAATACAAAAACATGTTGTATTTGCATTTAGGATTTAACTTTGTGTTTTTGAATTAAGTAGAAAATTAGTTATTTTATAAGAATTAGAAAAATCACAAAAATGGTTATTTCTACACTCTTAATTTTAATCTTTGAATTTTGGTAGTTTTTCTCTTTAAATTAGGTTTTAATTACTTGCGGTAATTATTAGTTGGAGTTAATTCAATTTTGTAGGTTAATTTAGTTTTAAGATTTAATTTAGGATTTAGTGTCACGACCCCAAATCCGGTCGTGATGGCGCCCAGCACATTGCTAAGCCAGCCTGACCAATCCATATCAACCACGGAGCTAGAAGCTCTCTTTAACCCATTTAAGCAAATTAATTCACGAAATAACAGCGATACATGTAACGAAAACGGGAACCAAGTCCCATAATACATCAACTCCCATAGACCGAAGGGTCAAGAGTCATGAGCCTCTATTGAACATGAGTGTATAAAGGTTTACAAGATACCAAGTGCGGAAAGAAATGTCAATACAAAATCAAAAGATAGTAGGAAGGAATATCGGGTCCTGCGGACTCTGCAGCTACCTCGTATATCCCACAGATGTCGCCTCGCACAGCTACTGGATCACTGCTGAGAGGTACCTGGATCTGCACACAAGGTGCAGGGAGTAAAATGAGTACTGCCAGACTCGGTGGTAATAAACAAGGGTAAGACAGCGCAGATAAGAAATCCGCAATAAAGCACTATGTAAAACTATAATCAACTACGCTGTCATAGAATCAATCTTCACTGTACCTGTACCAACAAATACCAATAAATAGCATAACAACTAGCAGGTGTAGCTAAATGCAATGCAATGCATGATATGACCGCTACGGCGCGTAGCCCGACTCCAATTTTGGGTACCCGTGCTCACTGTGGGGGTTCAGACTCCGGAGGGGCTCCTACGGCCCAAGCACATCTCATAGAGATATTCCTGCGGCGTGCAGTCCGATCCAACATATATCTCGCTGCGGCGCGCAGCCCGATCCACTACTAGTCAGCTAATATGCAGATACAGCCTCGCAGGCTCAAAAGTAGTTTTTTTTTTGAAAACTCTTTTATCATTTTTCAGCTGGAAAATAGTAATATCATGTTCCAGAGATTGAAATTAGCATAATAACAGAAATAGCTGCGGACTAGTAGTAAACTAGCATGTCTATATGATAAGACAATTATAACGATCCTCGCGGGATCCAATAACCGGCTCACGGCCC
This sequence comes from Nicotiana noctiflora, assembly GCA_032618575.1. Classification (NCBI taxonomy): domain Eukaryota; kingdom Viridiplantae; phylum Streptophyta; class Magnoliopsida; order Solanales; family Solanaceae; genus Nicotiana; species Nicotiana noctiflora. The sequence continues at coordinate 4,469 of JASVEL010010760.1, read as the reverse complement.
ACAAGTATACTCAACCGCCCAAGAAGGGGGTTCAACGGCTCGAGAATAGCCAATAATACAGTATCAACAGGTCGGACTAATATATAGTCTCCAGTTCATGATCGACCCCGCACTCTCGAGAGTGTGCGTGTCTCGCCGCTATACAGCGTCACAAAGTGGTATACCGGGGTTTCGAACCCGCTGGTCATCACCCACATCTATTACTCACCTCAATACAGCGTGACGACTATTCCGCAATGCCCTTGCCACGATAATCAAGCTCCGCATGTGTAGAATCTGATCAAATACAGTAGAAATACAACAAATTAGGCCAATGGGACGATACCCAATCAATACAACTCAATTTACATCAAAATTCCCAAAGTTGTCAAAACCCGACTTTCGGTACGCTTGACGAAAAATTACAAAAGTTACATATTCGGAATCCTCATCTCGATACGAGTCTAGGCATATAAAATTTACCAAAATCGGACCCTATTTGCCCACTCAAATCAGTGTTTTTCTTCAATTTAGGCCTAGGGCTCAAACCCACCTTTAATCTTCCATTTACAGAAATTTAACCTATGATTTCATGTTAAAATGATGTAATTAAGCCACAAAACTTACCTCCAACGAATCCCCGAAGAATTACCAGCAATTCCCGTGAGTTTCTCTCTCTAGAACTCAAAAATGGCGTTTTTGGGTATTAAACCCGCGACTGGTTCTGTTCTGAACTTAACTTCACTGCCAGCCTATTTTCTTCATCGCGTTCGCGACGCCTCTCATGCGAACGCGATGCCTTATTCCTCTTCTTCATCGCAAATGCGTCACTCCTTCACGCGTCCGCGAAGACCATTCTCCCCAGCCCGGACTTTTCCTCTACGCGAACGCGACATGCCTCACGCGTTCGCGATGCCTTGCGAATTCCTTATACGCGAACGCGGCCCAGACCATCGCGAATGCGATGCTTCCCAGCTTCCTCTTACGCGAACGCGACGCCAACCCTCGCGAACGCGATAGTCACCTGATCCCAACCTACGCGAACGCGGCATAGCCCTCGCGAACGCGAAGGCCAAAAGTTTGCCCAGTGATCTGCAGATTACAGCAGGTCTTTTCTTGCTTCAAAATGCCGGATGATGGTCCGGATTCACCCCGAGGCCCCCGGGACCTCAACGAAAACCACCAACATACCCCAAAACACGATACGAACTTGTTCCAATCATAAAAACACCATCCTAAACATCAAAATCACCAATTACACACGGATTCAAGCCTAAATTTCATAAAACTTTCCGAATTACACATTCAATCAAAAACCCGACCAAACGACGTCCGAATGACCTGAAATTTTGCAGGCACATCCAAAATCACCTAACGATGCTACTGCAACTGTCGAAATTCCATTCTGACCCCCGGATCAAAATCTCACCTACCGTTCGGATTTCGCCAAAATTTAACCTTAGCCAATTCAAGCCTATTTCTACACCGGGCCTCCAAATTCAATTCTGATCGCTCCCCTAAGTCACAAATCACCTCCCGGAACTAATCGAATCATCAAAATCCGATTGTGAGCCCTCTAACCAAATAGTCAACTCCGGGTTGACTTTCCTTATTCAAGTTTCCTTCACAAAGGCTATATACCTCATTTTCAATCCAATTCACTCCTAACTCACCCGATAGACTTTAACACCGATATAAAAGCATAAAACATACAATTTCAACATAACGGGGTGGTAATTCCCGTGACGACGGGCCGGGTCGTCACATTCTCCCCTCTTAAGCAAATGCTCGTCCTCGAGCGGGTCAAGAAACATACCTGAAGTCTCAAACAAGTGAGGATATCTGCTCCGCATCTCCCGCTCGACCTCCCAAGTGGCCTCCTCCACGGGTCGACCTCTCCACCGAACCTTAACTGATGCAATCTCCTTAGACCTCAATTTTCTCACCTGCCGTCCCAAAATGGCAATAGGCTCCACATCATAGGATAGATCACCATCAAGCTGAATGGTGCTGAAATCTAATACATGAGACGGATCTCCAATGTACTTCCGGAGCATAGACACATGGAATACTGGATGAACGCTGGATAAGCTGGGCGGCAAGGCCAACTCATATGCCACCTCTCCAACTCTCCTAAGTATCTCAAAAGGACCAATGTACCCGGGACTCAACTTTCCTTTCTTCCCAAACCTCATGACACCCTTCATAGGTGAAATCTTCAACAATACTCTGTCACCAACCATGAAAGACAACTCTCGAACTCTACGGTCCGCATAACTCTTCTGACGAGACTGTGCTGTACGAAGCCTCTCCTGGATCAACTTTGCTCTATCCGGAGCATCCTGGACTAACTCAGTCCCTATCAATCTAACCTCACCAGGCTCAAACCATCCCACGGGGGATCTACACCGCCTGCCATACAATGCCTCATACGGGGCCATCTGAATACTCGACTGATAACTGTTGTTGTAGGCAAACTCGGCAAGTGGTAGGAACTCATCCCACGAACCACCAAAATCAATCACACAAGCTCGCAACATATCCTCCAAGATCTGAATAGTGCGCTCAGACTGTCCGTCTGTTTGGGGGTGAAATGCCGTACTCAACTCAACCCGTGTACCCATCTCTCGCTGAAATGCTCTCCAAAACTGAGAAGTGAACTGAGTACCCCTATCGGATATGATAGACACTGGGACTCCATGCAACCGAACAATCTCTCGAATAAAGATCGATGCCAACCGCTCCGATGAGTAGGTAGTACTAACTGGAATGAAGTGAGCTGACTTGGTCAGTCTATCCACAATCACCCACACAGAATCAAACTTCCTCGCCGTCCGAGGGAGTCCAGTAACAAAGTCCATAGTGATCCTCTCCCATTTCCACTCAGGAATAGCAATGCGCTGAAATACACCACCGGGCCTCTGGTGCTCGTACTTAACCTGCTGACAGTTGAGGCACCGTGCTACATGTCTGATAATGTCCATTTTCATCTTTCTCCACCAATAGTGCTGTTTCAAATCTTGATACATCTTCGCGGCTCCCGGATGGATAGAATACCGCGAGCTATGGGCCTCCTCCAGAATCAACTCACGAAGGCCATCAACATTGGGCACACATATCCGGCCCCGCATCCTCAATACGCCGTCACTATCAATGGTGACATCTCTAGCATCATCATGCTGAACTCTGTCCCTCAGGACAGCCAAATGTGGATCATCATACCGGTGCTCACGAATACGATCATATAGAGATGACCGAGATACAACACAAGCCAATACCCTGCTGGGCTCCGAAATATCTAACATCACTAGCCGATTGGCTAGCACTTGAACATCATAAGCAAATGGCCTCTCCTCAGAGCTGGAATATATGCCAAGCTCCCCATACCGACCGCCTTCCGGCTCAAAGCATCGGCCACCACATTGGCCTTCCCCGGATGATATAATATAGTAATGTCATAATCCTTCAGCAACTCTAGCCATCTCCGCTGTCTCAAATTAAGGTCTTTCTGTTTGAACAAGTGCCGGAGACTACGATGGTCGGTATACACCTCACAAGACACACCATACAAATAGTGCCTCCAAATCTTCAATGCATGAACAATGGCGGCTAGCTCCAAGTCATGAACGGGATAGTTCTTCTCATGTGGCTTCAACTGCCGAGAAGCATAAGCAATTACCTTACCTTCCTGCATCAACACACAACCTATCCCCACTCTCGAGGCATCACAATAAACGGTATATGAACCTGAAGCTGATGGCAATACTAATACTGGAGTTGTGGTCAAAGCTGTCTTGAGCTTCTGAAAGCTCTCCTCGCACTCATCCGACCACACGAATGGTGCACCCTTCCGGGTCAATTTAGTCAATGAAGAAGCAATGGATGAAAATCCCTGAACAAACCGGCGATAATACCCCGCCAAGCCAAGAAAACTCCTGATCTCTGTAGCTGAGGTCGGTCTAGGCCAACTCTGCACCGCCTCTATCTTTTTCTGATCAACCTGAATACCATCACGAGACACCACATGTCCCAGAGAAATGCTACGGACTCGAGCCAAAACTCGCACTTGGAGAATTTAGCATATAGCTTCTCCTCTCTCAATCTCTGCAACACAATACTCAAATGCTGAGCATGCTCCTCCCGACTACGGGAGTAGACTAGAATGTCATCAATGAACACAATCACAAATGAATCCAAATAAGGCCTGAACACACTGTTCATCAGATGCATAAATGCTGCTGGGGCGTTGGTCAGCCCAAAAGACATCACAAGAAACTCATAGTGACCATATCGGGTCCTGAATGCAGTCTTCATAATATCCGAGTCCCTGATCTTCAGTTGATGATAGCCTGAACGAAGATCAATCTTAGAAAACACCCTCGCACCATGTAACTGATCAAACAAATCATCTATGCGCGGTAGAGGGTACTTGTTCTTCACTGTCACTTTGTTCAATTGCCTATAATCAATACACATTCGCATGGAACCAT